>JAECUM010009959.1:0-25654 GCA_016617855.1 Megalonaias nervosa
AGAATTATGCCACTCAGTAATGCTTTAGCGTGATAACATACTAACAGACAGATAGACATGACATGCATACATACATACATACATACATACATACATACATACAGTGCGGATAACGGAATCAGTTAATCGGTGCGACAGCAACGTGTTCTTTTAATATCGGTAACTCAGAATAACTTTCATAACGATATGCAAGAAAGAAGCAGCATGAGGGGGTGATCCGACCAAATGGCGGACAGATGGGGATGGTGGAAAATGACGTAAAAAATACACGGAACCGTTGGAATGACCAACGCAGGGTAACATAAACTATATGTGACACATTGTGATGTTTTGTTATGTGCTAGAATATTTTTGTTACCAAATAATTAACAACTAATCATAGTTAAGCAGGAGGGAGTGAACAGAGAAAATGGCGGACAGAGGGGGGTGTGTGAAAAAAATGAGGCAAAAAAATACATGGATCCGTTGGAACGACCAACGAACAGCGACATAACTATATGTGACACATCGTGATGCTTTTTTATGTGCTATACAATGTGAATATTTTTATTTGATATGAGCAACATGGGGAGGGTAATCGATCAAAGGGGCTATGGGACGAGTCTTCACTAATGTGTTTAACAGATTTTTCACTAATTTGATCAGTTTTATTGTTTTTAATATAACGGTCAATGTAATCTTGTTGATTTTTAATTTTGACATTATCTGAAGCATTTGTTATCTCGAATTATCTTTTCAACGCACGATATTTTCTCCCCCCACAAGCTACACACAATTGTGTATTTTTTTTAACACCAACTCCACAAACCGGACAAACTTTTGGACCGGTACTTGCATATCGAACACTCTGTAAATGAAGTGCATAATAATCATTTCGACAATTTTTTTCCACATTGAATAGGTGACCCCATCATCAGCCACTTGCAACTGTTATATGTTTGGTTTATCATTATACTATTAGTAAAAGTCTAATTAGATGAAAGCCTAATTAGAGAAATTAGAGGAATATTATTATGTATTTTAAAGAAAAGTAATCATATAGCATGGGACGATGGGACGAAGCTAGATTACTGGAACAAAAATATCGAGATCTCACCGGGAACAAAATCATAATACCAAAATCAAAAACAGATTTAAATCTGATCAAAAATTACATCAGTTCACAAGAAGAAACACAAGATGAATTTACAACGTTATCTGCGATTGAGCCAGAGCACATCACCAAATCAGATTTTGACAGATTGCCGGGTGACAGAAAACAAATACCATTTGAGTTGCAACTGTATGATTTTATCAAACAAGCTAAGAACGAATTTACCAACGATGGTGCGTCCCATGTTTTCTCAACATTTAAGATTGATGGCGATGGAACATTTATTGATTCCACAATAGATGACAAACGAGCATCTGCTTTCGTTAATAATCTTGTTGATGACAGCAAGTATATATTCAAAATAATATTCGTTGTTGAACATGTTAGTGAAGATGGTCCGACTTGAATTATTCGTGATAAGCTCGACCCTGTTAAGGATTCACGGCGACATAACAATGTCATCATAGTAGATAAAAATTCTAAAGCAGGCGTTTTCAGCGGAATTGACAAACCATACTAAAATAACGCTTATCCAATTTCCGCAGTTGTTTATGCGCTTTAACGTTTGCATGAACCACACATAACTGTTCTTGCTCCGATGAAAACAGGCTCGCTAATCTGTGTAGCTCAACGTGTCAGAGAAAATTTTGCAAACTCGAGACGAGGAAACGGACATACAGACTCAGAAATAAAACAAAATGACTGGGAAAACTCTCTTATTAACCGAGATAAAATAAATGACGAGTTTATTTTAGAAAAAAACATTAAAGATTCCAATAATTGTAAAAAGAATAACCAATGAGATTTTATACAGTTGTGGCAAATACTGTAGTAAGGATGCTCCGATAATGTTATATTCACAGGCATGGACCGACTGTGACAAAATTTCCAAGGGAGAGAATAATACGATTTTATGACTGCGATATCTACTAGGAAGTCTACAATATAAGTAAGCGTGACCCTGTATCGGTTTGGCTATTTCACGGAGATGACTCTGAGTCGGATGAATCAACATTTGATCAGTTTCTTCTGCCATCTGGCTTTCTTTCTCGGAAGGAATGACTCCAACGTGCGATGAAACAGATTGCGGTAAAATATGACGGAGACAACGATGATTTACTTGTTAACTGTTTCACTACATCCTCTTTTGTGGCTCATATAGCCCCCCCCCCCAAAAAAAATGGCGTCCAACTCCAAAAGAATTTCTCGATGATGTATCACAATCTTGTGTTGAGTTTGGCTATGGCGGTCTTTGGAACACAAAGAATAATTCCTCTGACATGATTTTTGTTGACAATATCGCATGCTTATATGGCGAGTTTTCTTGGACTAGGCGAGTGTCATCGTTATTTTGAACCATTTGGGGCACCCAACACACGAAATGACACGAGTTGCAATAAACGGATCACTACCAGCGGCGCGATCTGTGTTGGTGTCACGGTTAAATGCAGTCATGCAATATGGAAAAACGTGTGTAGAATAGTTATATACTACGAGGGCAATTCCCCTAGTTTACACATTTGAGATCATCTATGTTGGCATACTCATCAATAAACCTATTATCGATGATCAACAGATTTCTCAATTACGCTGTTAGAGTCGCCACAGATTCATTTTATATTAATCGTTGTAAAATGGATCTCGTGAAACCATTTATCGAAGAAGATACCAGCGGTGTCAACTGGGGTTCATGGTGAATACAACGTTAGCAAATACGTAAATATTCAGAATCGGCTGACGTTAAAACACCAGATGTTTATTACTGCAATTTACTATTTATCAGAACCATCATCATCACCGTCAGTAAACGATCCAATCACGAGATATAGCACGGTCTATCTAAATGGTGCAGGTGGTTCTGGTACAGCAACACGTGTGATAGAATTATTTAAAAACTATGACATGATTGTGTTGACGCCAACTCACCGACTTGCCAGAGAGATGAGACAACATGGTGTCAGTGTATGCCCGTATCATAGTTTCTTTACATACATGGCCCCCCGAACGAATGTGTGAGAAATATATCCGAGAATAATGATCTGGGATGAGATTTGTACAGTATCCAAAGATTATTTTAGAAATGTTTCTTGATTGGTTATCAACAAAATCTACTGCAATTATCATGTGTGGCGATCATGGACAGCCTCCGCCGTTTACAGATGAATCACCACACGAATGATTGATCAACCATGTTAACCACTATGAGGACGTTTTGTACAACCATCGATCCCAGGATGAACAACTACGACAACTGAAATCGTTAATCAGATTACAACCCGACAAAATTCACAGCGAAATACTACGTATCGTAATTTCAGAGACTCCAACGTCAGATTTCTGGAACTAATGGCGCCCTAATGATCTAATAGCTGTATCCAGGAAAAACGTGATTGATTCAATTCAGCGTAAATTATTTGAGCTTCACAAGGAACATTTTCCAACTCAGCAAATCCCGCTATGTTATCGACCAACAGATACACGCCGACAATATATACTTGTTGATATTCCGGCAGTAGTCACCGGAGGTGTCCGCGTAAAACAAAAACTCGTTCTTAATGATATCGTTGAGGTTTCAGTAGAGGCTGTACAACAGGCGTTGCCTTTAAACCCATCGTTCTGGACTCTATGATATGCAGTAACACTCCATTCGTCTCAGGGATTAACAATATCAGATACCAACATCTGGATTGTCGATGATCGCTTCGAATGGTCAAATTTAGTTTATCTGGCTGTGTCTAGAGTAACAAATATATCTCAGTTACACAGGGTTGTCTACGTTTTGGAGCTGCAAACAACGTCACGAACAACAACAGCGTCACCAGGAATTATCAACGTATTAAAGAAAACATTGACAAATTATGCGAGAGATGGCCAACAGAAATCACGCCAGTTTGATCTGGATGTTGAATTTATCATGACGCTGAAACGACGATAAAATAATCATTGCGCCTGTTGTAACACAATACTGTTGTGGCAATACTTTCGTAATGATGTACGACAATTCACCGTAGACAGAATAGATAGTAGTCTCGGTCACACGCGAAAATGTCTCTCTGACATGTATTGAATGTAACAGACGTAGAGGAGCTTCGTTCCGCAACGCCTGTGACTCTTGTTAGCGTTTTTTGTTAGCACGTGTTGGAGCCCCCGCTAGCGTCTGCGACGCCGCATCCAATCTGGTGATAACTGGGTGTTTTCAGGAATTACCTGTAATTGTTCACGTACAAATCAACTTTGAGGAGCTGTTGAATCAAGTCTGTATATTGTGTGCTGCGATGTAGATCTCACCATGCTGAAAATTTTATGTATTGTTACACTCCACTCGGGATCGACTGCTCTTGCTGAACCACCCTCAAGTTCACCAGGTTCATATAAATACCTCACTGTGTCTTTACTGCCCATCACTGGTTGTTGTAGCTGATCTGGTGATTTTCGTCGTGGTATGTGTTTTTTCGCAACTGCATCGGCAGGTTTCATGTTAATTCCGATGGTGTCCTCGTTGTTTAACGCGGCCACCATGTGAGATAGTCTCACAACCCATTCACGTAAACATGCAGTAATTCTTGTGCATATTGATGTCGAAAGAGTCTCTGTGCAAGTGTTTGATTAAATCGTTCAATGATTGCCTGATCGCAATGTATCGAGATGTGTCCACGTCTGATCTTAAAGTGTTGTTGTTGCATCCGCGTCGTTCCCGCACCAAGAATATGTTTTGCCAGGATCAATCTGTAGCAATTATAGCCAGAGCAATAGTCCTTGCGCATAAATTCGTTCAAACGCTACTGCGACTTCAGTTGCTGTTTTAGACGATAACGGTTCGACCTCTTTGTATCTGCTTGCAAAATCTACTACAGTCAACGAGTATTTGTATGTGTGCCGTTTATACACGTCATGTGGTAAAAACAAGATATCTGCCTGATGACCTTCGTTGGGTGTACTGACATCAAACCGTCCATGTTCAATTGTTTTGGGACGTGGAAGATAAATTAGCCATATGGACTGTCCTGACAACCAATCTACAGCTACAGCTCGTGTGACACCTGCCGCATCGGCGAGTTTTTTAATTGCTGCTGTACCTCTCCATTATTCGATTGGACTATAATAAACCGACTCCATTATGTAATTGTTGCTGTTTAATTACCAGGTCCTAACACTATTTTACCTTTCATCGCCGAACTTTTCAAACAATTCGAGAGAGATTATCGTGTGTTTTTATTCTTTATCGAGTTCAGCGTGGGAATTAACTTGATATCCGCGATATGTCGTTGTTGTATATCTGGATTTTTATACGCGACATCATGAATATGGCACGCTTGATCAATCGCATTTACCGGAAATTTGCCAGATTTTGGTTGATTTATTTCGTCAAGTCTAATATCAAGGCGAGTTCCAGGACCACAATAATTATATACTGGAAGATGTTTTTCCCCAGGCTACTTAGCCCATGGCGTTGCAGCTGCTTTCCCGAGTGACTTACCGATATCGCCACTAGCTGCTGAAAGAGGAATACTCATTCTTATATTTTTGTGTACAGCATTTGACACATTCACCTGTAAGTGCCAGTGTGTTATGTTCCATCGTGGTTGCTCTCAGAAATTGTGTACCAGTGACTGTCTTGCTTCGAACACAGGATAAACACATGATTATAAATAATATTATATCTGTAGAATATAAACGTGATTGACTTTTCAGCGACACGTGAGCAAGCATGGATCAAGCATCATCCAGTGTTACCAAATTCCATTCGAGCTATTATAGTTGGTCCATCTGGGTCGGATAAAATCCAGTTGTTGCATATCCTGATAACGAGGTGGCTCAAATGTGACAAATTTCATTTAGTAGCGCCATGTGTGGATGACCAACGATGCTCTAATATTCTTAACGAATTTAATGAATCTGCAGCGGCCGAGGACTATGTTATTGAATTTATCACAGACATAGATGAAGCGCCGTCCGTTGAGGATCTCAACTGAGATATCAACAATGCAGTGGTTTACGATGATGTCATGCTTGACAAACAAGCAAATCCAGCCAGAATATTTTCACGGGGAAAACACAAAAACACAGATGTCATTTACGTCATCCAGCAGTATACTCAGATTCCCAAAGTGATTATAGACAACTGTAGTTTTTGCTTATTTTTAACGGTGTCGGTACACACACGCTTCTAAATATTCATGCGACATAGTGTCCCAGCGACATGGACATAGGTAAGTTTAAAGATTTCTCCGCACGTGCTCAGCAAACCCCGCATGGATTAATCACGATAAGTTTACACGATCCAATAACACGTTATCGAATTGGTCTCGATAAAATCTTTCATTAAAGAAATCCATTTGTTGTTTAATGAATCGGGAAAATATTAACGAGATTATATCTACGATCAAATAATTGCAGCAAGATGGTCTCGGGATTCAACTTGATATTGAACAAATCAACGAAGATTTTGAGATGATACACCAGCGGGGTGAAGATGGCAGATATACACTAGCGGCAGAGTATAGATTTATAAAATTACTCCAGCAAGAACAACATGATAAAGCTAAATTTGTTCCATTGGCATGCGCCATTGAGAAAAAAGGATCAGATTTGTCTCGACAATATGAAACTCGAGCGACTGTAAGTGCACGTAAGAGACAACTAAAGCGACTTGTGTTGGAGTCTATTAACATTAACGCAGAATGACAAGAACAACCCAAACAACAAAACAAAAAACCCACACAAAAAAAATAACGACAAAAAATGTTATTTATTTTTGTTACGCTTTTGTTAATTTATTTTGTTATGTTTTTTCATTATGGTGTGCCATTATAGTCTGTCACACACATACAAACTAACAGTCAATCATTCACTACGTATGTCCAATAAATTATCGTCTTGGTCGGTTAAACGAAAACGTATTCGTGACAGTGATGGATTATGACATCGTAAATAAACAGGATTAGTGGGCTCCGAGGGAATCAAATGACCCGGCGGTACATTCGGAAAAAAAGCTGTAAAGAACATATCCCTGCAGGGCCTGCCCTAATGCTTGTCCAGACGAAGTATAGCTACCATCGACTGCGTCACAGACTAGATTTACAGAAATCGTCGACGTGATATTGACAATACCCGGCGACACATGAGGACCACCACCTGCTGGCACACATCTTTGGAAAATATTCGTCAATTATGTCATTGAAATTCTTCCCCTTTTCAGCGTTATCCAACAATCCGGGTATTTTGAAGGTCCGCAATTGGTCTTCGGTGATCTTAAAATAATCAAGAAATAACCTTTTATAATCGGGATCACTACGGGCTGCCCTGACAACCTTATCTGTTAAACCCTTGCCACTCACCATTGTCAGATGTTTCATTGTGTTAATGACTTTGTTTTAAGATCATTATTCGGATATTCAATCACATACTACTCAAATAGCGTAGTAGACTGTGCTGTGTATTATCATTTTCCTGTGTAATCATATTAACGTTTTTTTTTTTTCTTCTATTTGAGGAACTGGTATTCTATTATCCCGTCTTGACCATCCAGGGAAGAGTTTATTGCACTCTGTTTCTCTCATATAAACAAATAATTCCGAGGAATAATCAGATCGCGCTGGATGTGGTAGTCCAGTATAAATCGGTGCTGCTAGCGGCTATCCCAGCACGGTTCTGATCGACGTTTTGTATATATCGACGACGTAGTGCGGCCTAGATATTTCTACGGTGGCGCTCATCGTTGGCTCGTGTACCTTGATAGAGATCTTTGATTCTTTTTTCCTCTTATTGATTTGATTATATGTTAAAGTTCATCATTGATTTGTTCTATCTTTTTTTTTGTTTTGTCATGTGCTCGTTAATGATTTCTTCCAGTTATGCCTTACACGTACATGCTTGATTATACCGAAATGACTGTGTGAGATTCGTTATGGTATCTATTAAGTTACCAACTGAGGTGTTTTCAAGACGAATTCCAGACACCACAAAAATGTCGTTGCGGTTAGGGCTTTGTCTTCTGGATACAGTATGAATATTTCCTCGGCATTTTGATTTAACACGACTGAGACGGTTCCGGAAATTCCATCTGTGGAATGACGCCATGGAAATGTGGTGCATATCCTAAATTTAGCGGCGCTAAACACGGACAGCCTATACACTCAGTTAACCTGAGCAGTATATTTGATGGATTTGTATTGTTGCGACCATGTTGCCGATCCAGACGCTACTCATTAGAGATCGCCATACATTATATCTCCAATTTTTTTAACACTCCCCGTAATCTCTCCTATTATTGTTAGAAGTGATTCTTCCGTGTTTTTGATATTACCAGTTTTAGTAAATACCACTAAGTTATATTCGGTTTCACCTGGAGCTCGCATAATAATATCTGTCAATGAGATATTGCTCGTCTTCAACTGTCCTTGCTGATCCTGAAAAACAACAACTTCATTTGGGTCAACGTCGGTGATATTACATTGGCAAGTTCATCTCGTGTCGCATATATTTGGATAAATCAATGTCGCTGGGACCTTTGCGCGTAGCAGATCTTCTGTAAATATCTACCATTATAAACCATTAACCTGTTTAAAATGACTGTTGTGTATGACCTACTGTGTCCCATCAATAACAGTTTCTCAGCAAAAACAATGACTTTACTAGTCTCAGATCTCTTTGTAAATTCTGGTAATATTCTGTATATTATGCTAATCTCACTCATATTATTTATCTTGAAAATGATAGAGTTCTTTGGGGAGCAAATAATCCTCCGATGATTACCCTCTGTAAAATGTACTTCAATGTCGTTTATATCTGCTCTATTAACATCATAACCATCCTCTTCTTTGCGAAAAATATGTGCGACAGATATTCTAAAATATTCTTTTGATAATATATTCCCAGCGTATAGGGTTCTCAACATATTAACGTTGCTCTCCCCGGGAATGATGGCAAGTGAATCTAGTATAAATGGTCTCTTCATAATGTCTCGTACATCATTCATTTTAGTGTTCATCAATATTAGTATCTCTATTTGTAATATTATCTTTCATCCTTGTGATCTCTTCTCGAAATTTTTCAGTCAATGCTGATATTTGAGAGAGCGATATGAAACTCGATTCGATTGAGGTTTTAACTCTGACTATATCATTGAGCTGTGTGCGAAGGTCAGCGATCTTACTGATGGCGGGTATTGGTCTTCCAAAAACATCGTGGGCGACCTAAAAAAGAATCTGATAGTGTCTGAGATGGCTCGTAAACGTGGTTACGTGACCATCATACTCAGACTGTAATGTGGTTAATCTATCACTCGTTGCTGTTAACGTATTCCTTATCACAATACTATCGTCGTCCACGTACTTCGTTGCAGCGTCATCGCCTAATTTCGGATCTCCCAAAACAGCAATTCTATTTCCAGTCATGACAAGAGAATCGGTCATTGAGTCACTGGATATCGGAACATATTTACGAAACTCTGCAATTGATATATTCGAGTTTTTTTATTTTTCCATCGCTAGTAAATACCACGTTGTTATCGTTGGTTGCGCCTAAAACGTGCAGGATAATATCGACCCATTTGATATTGCTCGTCTTTAGCCACCCATGCTGATCCTGAAAAACAACAACCTCATCCGGATAAACCCCGGTGAGACGAATAAGATCAGCAAATTCATCTCGCGTCACATACGAACATAGATCAACTTGACCTGGGCACTTACGTATAGCAGATCTTCCATAAATATCTACAATTATAAACCACTGACATATTTAAAACGACTTCTTGTGTATTCGTGCACGACTTTATGCGGCGGTGCTTGCGACCTTGAAACGGCGTTAAGGACCACAAGCACTTCTGGACTGGATCCGTTATTGTCCGTATTGGTAATGTTGAATACCAGATTGGTAAGCCACTATATCGTAAAAATTCTCTCGGTGGTGCCAATCCATACGAATTTAAATAAACAACTACACGTGGATCGACTGTGTATGAAACCCAAAGAGTACCTGGAACAGAACGTTCCTCGAGATTAACGATACCGGCTTCAACACGATTTGGTTTCTGCGGTAATTGATCACGCATGAAAACACCTCTAAAGTTTTTTATCTTTAATCGCCGAGCAGCATCAAGTAAATCAAAATTGGACATTTGAAGTTTTAGCGGCCCCCCCCCCCGGCAGTTTCAAACCTTGACCGTACCGAGTTTCTGGTAATCTTAGACCGCGTCCCTTTCTTTGAGGTGTTTATGCCGTGTCCTGTTGCTTTTTCTAAGTGCCATACCGGCAGCTATTCCAACGGCACCAGGTGCAGCTGCTTTCTCAACAGCTGGAACAGCTGCTGCATTAGCGCTGGTTACGCCGATAGAAAAGGAAATATACCGCCGGGTTTTGTTGTGTCGCTTACTGCATTCGCAGAAAGATCAAGTCAAACGCCAGTTCTTGATTTCTTGGCGTCATTGTAGTGTTTGAGTTGACGTTCAGTCAGCGAAAATTTATTTGGGTCATTCAACGCCGCTGATTTCAGAGTTATTTTTGCGCCAGAATTCTTCTTCGATGCGAATTGAAGTTTTTTTAATCTGACCGGGTGTCAGAATAACATTGACGTGGTGACATGACATTATAACATCATGAATGATCTAATTACATGTTTTCCACAGGAGCATCATCGACTCTCGTTCGTCCGCCAACACTTTCAATCAACATTGTTTAGTCTGACAGAATAACAGCGATTGCTCTGTAATTAGCAATAGCACCTGGTGCTACGCGAGCTAGAATATTTATGTCAACGACAGATTGCCTAAGCAAATCCAAGTGCTCCAACGAGAAATAACAGATTGGATACAACGACGTAAAATCTCGCTGAGATATCTTCAAACCAGAATCAACATTCTGATCACGACCCATAAACGTCATCAAACGATGATACACACGTGCAACTTGACTATTCTCGAAATTCAATAACACTTCTTCAGATGGTTCTTGATGACCATTTATCTTCAGAGAGACTTCAGAAACTCCAAGTGGGTCAAACACCATTGGGTTTCGCACCTGCGTGTTTACTCTGGCGTTATCCTGAAACGCTATGAATATATGTCGTGGCGCCGGCACCCCCTGCTGTTATGCTATCTACCATGTAAATAACCCAGCAACGCTACTCTGGACACTGTCTATGGTCATCGTCAACCATGACAACGTTGACTTACCAACGCTATCCATGAAAGAAAGAAGCCGTTGTCCTTCAACGAGCGATGGTGTCATTGTTGGCATCCACCACGAAAGTTTTGTCAGGATTACTTTAGCAGCATCACCAATAGGGCGCCAGACTGCATCGTCGTAGGTGGCTTTTCTCATAAGCACAATTGTGTGTTAGCACCGAAAATAATTTTTCTGACATTTCTGCAGAATCCAAAGATGTGAGATAATGGAATTACACATTAAACTTCTCTATCATTACCCTTTAACATTGATAACCGTGCTGAAAATCCCAGGTTGAATTCTGGATTGACGCTCTGCAGTGTCGCGAAAGTAGCGCCGGGTCGTGATATCATGTCAGCTGCTGAACATCGGAACAAGCCTGTGCCAATTGTACCATGAGATGCTGCCTATCGTCAGGGTGGTTAGTAATGTCCTTGGTGAACATCTTTGATGGACCGGCGGACCGCGTATTATCATCGGAATATATTGCCAGACCGTAGTATTGTCGTGGCAACAGTAACATTTTCCAGACATGACTCAATGTTTTTTTTAGTCAGTGCTATACGTGGCACTCTTAAATTATGACACAACACCATTATTAACAAAACCAACTCGAACTCCAGCTGCATATGGTGTATCATCTGTTTTCAAAAGTCTTCCTTCGATCTCAGTTAATACCTCGGAGGGCAGAAAATATCTGTTTCTATCCATCACTTGTAGCTAGATCAGTCCACGTGCGTCAGGTACAGGTGCATCATAAGAATAATACTGATAATCACGCACTGATTCATATTAAAGGACTGGTGGATCAGATACATGTTTGAACATTTTATTATAATTCGTTGTTGTCTAAAATGACGTTCCAACATTGACCAATATCGCCACTGATGACGGGCCAGACCACTACACACTATTAAGTTTGCGGTTATGTTTTTTTTTTCTATCTTAGGACCGGCTTGTTTTGTTAGAGATGGCACTCCATTTAATTCCTTCAGCCTCTCATTTGCAGCTTGATTTACTATTTTGCTGACATTTGGTGGCATCACTTCGGTGCTGGGCAGTTTTATTGGAATGCTTACTTCGGTGGTAGGCAGTTTTACTTGTGGTTTACGTCGTACTAATCGTACGAGTCTGTCTTGCACCGAAGAAACTGCTTTACCAGCAAGCTTGCCAACAGTACCAAGAGCCTTATCACGAACAAATTCGATGTCTTTCATACCTAATTGTTTTGCAATCGGAATAGCTTTTGGGGCTATCCTTCTATATAAACTTTGAACAACATCGCCGAGTCCATCTCTGTAGATCATTTTAAAACCGGTAATCATGAATTTATTACCATGACGTTTTCAGGTCTACGTTGGGCATTGTGCATAATCATGTTATTCTGTTATCGCCAATCTAATGATCACTCGCCGTAGTTACCTGCTCGTCTTCCACCAATCAGAATTTCTAGTCGATTAACATCAGCGAAGATGTTATTGGGACAAAGTTTATCCTGAATCACAGGCGAACCAGCGATCACATTACCACCTTGTTTAGAGTGGCAAAGCCACTTCCGGTCGCTTCTTCAGGTGGTTCTGGTTCTGGAGAGCGCTGCTAGAGTGCCTCTGATGTAACTTTTTTTTTGTCTTCGCTGTTTTAGGCCCAGTTATTCTTTCTTCTTCTACTTTTTCAAATCGACGCAACATATTTTTTGGCTGTGTTTCCCTTCTGAATTCTTCTCTTGCGGCATAATTATCTACTGGGTTTTTTTTAAAGAGTTCAAAATCTTTGTCGCTAGTTTGAGTTTCTGAATATTAGAACCGACGCGATATACATGTTTGACCCAATCGTCGAATTTTAAAGTGCAAATATGTTCTGGTTTTACGTATTGTTCTCTACGGTCATATTCAAATGCAGCAATGTCAAATACTTTTTCTGGATCCCTGATAGCTCCAATACGTCTATCAGTAAATTTATCTGTTATCTCGGTTTTAGCTTTTGGTGGTGATGGTTGAACTTAGGGTGGTGGCTGAACTGGTGGTGGTGGGGGTTGAACTGGTGAGGGGTGGTTGACGACGGCCAGCAATATTAGCAGGTAATGTATCAAGAGTTGTTTTTGTGTGTGTGTTGCCTCAGTCGCTGTAACATTTTTTTTTGGTTGGTTCCAAAATTGGTTTATATAACTCTTCTGTACCCCCTGTAAATTCCACGTGAGCTTCCTGGCGTTATTGTGACTGTTGCTTGACAGAATCACGGACTGGAAGATACTTCTAAATTGCATTAAGTCGTTGTCGAGTAAATTTAGCTGTATGAGATTCCATAGTAAGAGCAGAAGCACTCATTGTTATTACTATTACAAGAACGATTTAATTACAGATCACAATGTCAGAAGATACACAAGGGTTTTCTGTATCTAGTAAAGTAACGTAATTTTTCAGCAACAACAAATTACCGGGATCTTAATTTGACTCAACAGTGTAGAAATGCCCGCTATCACGTCACTGCGTTAAAAATACCTATTCAATGAAAATGACTTCATGAGTTAGAGTCCCAAAAAAAGAAAAAAAATTGATAGACATATTGTCAGCGTCTGCTACATATGCCATTATAGTGGGGGCGACAGCTAAGCCTCGAAAGTTAACCGGAGATTCACTGATAATTGATAGTTCGTCTCAACCTTGAAAGGGGTAGGGATTTTGTACCCTGGGGATTTTGTAGGGGGGGCGTAAAACAATTATCAATTATCAGCGAATGTCCTGGCCGTAGAGTGCATGGGGGACAAGCATCGAATTGTTTCAAAACAAATGCTAATAAAAGCATTAAAAAATTTAAGCAATTATGCTAATTAAAGCATTAAAGCAAAAATGCTAATAAAACATTTAAAGGATTAAAGCAAAAATGCCAATAAAAGCATTAAAGCTAAAACGCTAATTAAAGCATTGAAGCAAAAACTGCTAATAAAAGCATTAAAGCAAAAAAGAAAATGCTAATAAATTGCATCATTTTTTCACTTGGTCCGGCCACCATATTCCTCTGTTCCCCCCTATGTTGTTCATACCATGAATAAAGATGTTCACATTTTATAGTACATAAAAAAGCTTCATGATGTGTCACATGTAGTTTATGTTGCTGTTCGTTGGTCATTCCAACAGTACCATGTATTTTGCCTTTTGCCTTATTTTTTCAACCCAACCCAACTCCCCAACCCCCACGTCCGCCATTTTCTCTGCTCAGCCCCTCCTGCTTAAGTATGATTAGTTGTTAATTTTTTGGTAACAAAAATATTCACATTTTATAGCACATACAAAACATCACGATGTGCCACATATAGTTTATGTTACCCTGCGTTCGTCATTGCAACGGTTCCATGTAATTTCACGTCATTTGTTTTACCCACCTCTGTCCGCCATTTGGTCGGATCACTCCCTCCTGCTGCTAAATATTAAAACAAAGAAAGGAAATAAATAAATGGACAAATGTTATACCCATGTGCCCCTGAACTTGATTCAAACTGATGTATACGCATATATCCAAATAAAGAATATAAAGAACCTATAACTACTTTCATAAACTAATTTATATTCTATGTTTGTTGATCTAATAATTCACATTGCACAAAACAAACCTTATGGTTTTCGTCCCAAAGGGTCGGATATTGATTACGTGTTTCGTCTAATATGCACAATGATAGCTTTCTTGCTGAAAAGCCAGTCCATATTATAACTGTTGTTAGGGGTGGGGTGTTGTTGTTTTCGGGTATAACACCACTTCGCAGTACAAAATATAAATTGCGACACTGATTATTTGATCGGAAAAGCCAGGCAAGAACCATTTACCCTGGAGAAGCTACTGGCAAAAACTATTTCACATACCCCACTGGCTGAGCCCGAGACTCGTAACCTCGCGGACATAGGTGAGATCGCAATAATCGGTAAAGGCGAGCGGTAAAGGGGTCTCTTTACCGAACGAATTCAAACCTAGCGTGAATCCAGCTAGAAGTTATTTGTTATCCTCTGATTTCCAAGGACTTCTCTGCGGTTACTGTTGTAAACTGGACATTGCATCGCGCACAGACTATAAATAATTTTCTTCTAATCAATACATAACCACAAATATCACATCTACACATTTACATTCACAAATTCACTATTGCCTGCAAACCTCACAACTGCATGATTTCTCCTTATTTCATTTCCGTAAGGTAGCGCCAGTATTTTACGCCGTGAAAATATACAACTCAAAGACCAAATACAGGGAACATCTTTCCCTACGCTACTCTAGGTCAGTCAAATCGTGATTTTAAGCCTCATTTCGCCTGTAACTGTAAACTATATTCACCATCATAGCAACAATAAAAGGCGTCGCATGATGACGGAACAGACCCTTCTCAATTATTCCATTGTACAATTTACCAGTCTCCATAAATAATCATGTACGTGGAGTCACACAATCAATCCACACAATTAGATTTTTAATAGGGACTATTTGGCTCCATCGACACATATGCGACTCTGGCTTGAACTCGCTACAAAATTAAACCAGGCAATCATGAAATCTCATCAACACTGTACTCTGTGACGTTTGTCTCTA
The DNA here is from genome assembly GCA_016617855.1 of Megalonaias nervosa. Lineage (NCBI taxonomy): Eukaryota > Metazoa > Mollusca > Bivalvia > Unionida > Unionidae > Megalonaias > Megalonaias nervosa. The sequence goes on from JAECUM010009959.1 coordinate 15,832, forward strand.
GCAATTGGCTAATTATCCGGGCTGAGGACTATCTCCTCAACACCGACTTCCCAAAATCACATAAGTAATCCCGAACATCTAAGAATTATAAAAATGGAGGGCTATATATAAATTGAGTATACTCCAAATTTAATACAGTAATATCTTATAGAGGTCAAAGGCACTGTCGACTGTTTTAATATTCATTATATATTTCTTGAGCTGGCGAGAGAGACAAATAGAGAGAGAGTCAAGATTAGACTAGTAGGAATTCAGTTCAACTCATTCTATGACACAAATAATTAATTATGTCCATGGGCGAGGCACGACAATAAAGTTCTTGACCCGAACTGTGTTTGAGTACCATCAAGATCCTCGTTTTCTGGTTATGAACTGACACCAGCTCTCAGGCAGAAGTGCACAAGACCAGAAATCGTGGAACATGAATCAGCCATGTGTTTTGTACTGAGGTTAACACTATGTCATAGTGGGTTTTGTAACTTTGTATGAGGTCATTTCATTTTCGTTTAAGTAAACATATTATTGTGGCCTTTTGACCTTGGATTCTGTAGACGAAATCTTGTTGACATATTGGATTGGATTTGAAAACCAGATGATACAATTTCTGATTGACTAGCTGTTAAAAGAAGCTGACGTTGTTAACAGTTAGCAGGATCTATAAATGGTTATTCGAACCTCATTCTAGTTCTACAATTGCGTCTTAACCTTTATAACATGTGTTGTTTACAAAGGAATTAGTTGTTCCTATCTTAAACGTCAGTCATGGTGAAGATATTTAGTTGCGTTCAATTAAGAGGTTTTATTTATTTCAATTATTCATTGGAATTGCAAGGTACTCAGAACATTGGACTTATTAGCTGTTTGGAATTACTACGAATTCGTTTGAATATATTTTGGATTATATCATTATGATACATCAAGCTTGGTGGCACATCAAACTGTTCCAGATTATTGTAACATCAGCACAATAATTTGAACTTCATTCGGAATACCACTGGAACTCATTGGGAATATTCTATACGTTTTGTACTTGCTATAAAACTTTTAGGACTATTTAGGATTTAATTCCCCATATTGTAAGTTATTATTAATTTTTTTTTACTTTGTATTCTAGAGCAAATTATTGTTGAATATTATACAAGTTGTTGTGTTCACTCTTTTCTGTTACTTAGTTTAAGATCATAGAGTCGTAGCACAGGTAGGTAATCACTCAAATGCATAATCTTAAAAGCATTTTTAAACTTATCATGGCTATATTATGCTATGTAACGTCACCACATTATGACTAGGATTTCTTTGTCCACCAATAACCTTTTATGAAAATGCTTCTTCACCAGCCTTAGTTATTTTAATTTCCAATCCCCAGTCTTTATTGTTGAGACAACACTCAGACTGAAGAGAGAAATCAAAGCTTTCTGGCTTCCATTATATGCCACTCCTTGCAATGCACGATGTTTACATCGTTGGGGTGCGAGAGGATACAAGCTTCGAAACTGCAAAGATGGACAAAACTATATAAAGATGTTCATGTTCAGAAGCTTTTAACTAAATTAAACAAAACATTGTATACAAGCTTAAAACATGTGAAGTTATACATTCTAGATATCGAATTACAAATAAAACTATTAGATCCATCCATATATTTTCTGCCGTATAGAATGTGATGTAAGTTAAAAACCGCTTGCGCTACCAGAATGCTGCCTAATTGCTTAAAGTTTAGTAAGAATTCAATTTCAAATTAATGCCAACATGTTTTATAGTAAAGACAATGTATTGAATGATTGACCTTAAATTCCAAAATATCATGTTTTATAACGTTAAAGGTATTTTGTTTCTAAATTAATAATAACTGAGCATTATGATGATAGCATAATCTTTTTTAGCAATAATCCAGTAATGTGATTACAATACATAGACATACATACATACATTAGACAATCCAAGAAACATGGTATTTCCTAACTGATATTATACAATTAAAGTGACTACATCATGTCTCAAGAGAAAATTGAAATGCATACCGCCGTGTCTTCAAAGATCAAACTAATGCATTGAGGTTATAGACAAGAATGTCTTTAAATTGAACCAGATCTATTTTGCTCTTACCTGTAAGGGAAGGACACTGGTACTGCGGCTTATCTCAAGCGTGTGGCCTGCTGTTCATGTACAATTTTGAGAACAAAGAATGCGTACATTTGATCCATAAAATGCAACGGCTTCAAACAAATGGACCCATTCTTGTTTTCTGGAGTTGCTAGAAGTTACGAGATTGTGGCACAGAGCATTCATTTACTAAAAATCATCCGCCTGTCTGGCAAAACTCATGCCACCCGACCTCAGAGTTCATGACCTTCCCAATAGTATCACATGTTTTAACTTACTGACGTAAGCGTAGAAGCTTTTTGCAAACATCAGGAATTTCTGCATGTTGCACATACACTGTGCAATGTTATTTAATTCGCCAAAATGGACTATTGGAGGAACCACTGTGATATCTTTCTGCAGTGAAACAATTATTGCAGCAATCAACTACCACAAATTGTGCTTTTATAAAAATTACAAAAAAAGTTGAGTTATAAGAATAAAAATTGAATGTTATAAACTATTGTAGAAAATTCAATCATAACAGCTACCGCATCCCAAATTATTAGCAGTTAAAATTTCAGAAGTTGATATCTTTGGTATAATATTCTTAAGAATACATTTGTATTGTTAATTAATGAAACACGTTTAACTTAACTGTTATGGAAGCACATTTTATCGAGGGCGGAAAGTTAGCGGGTGCACATCATATTTCCATCTGGCATTTTATGTGGTATCAGTTAAAGTGCTTCAATGTCAAATCCGGGTCTGACATACAACACAGCAAGTCCATTTCTTTTCAGCTTGTAACAATTTCTGTCTCACAATTAATATCAGGAGACAATGATAATGCACCATTCGGCAAGAAGAAAGACTGACGTAGAGCCTACCATCAAAGTAAATGGTGAAACCCTAGTGGCAGTGGACAAGCTGACCTATCTCAGCATCACGCTGTCATGTGCAGTCCACATCGATGATGAAACCAACGCCATAATTGCTAATGCAAGTATTTCCTTTGGCAGACTGCTTGCAAATGTATGAGAACGCAGGGGTTTCGTCTACGAGCAAAATATAGGTATTAAAAAAAAATCCGTTGTGTTGCCGACCCTTTTGTATGATTGCGAAACCATGACGGTGTACACACGCCATGAAGACAAGGTGGCAGGACAGGATTCCATAAACTGAGGTTCTCACACAGGTAGGCATTCCATGCATCTACACTCTGTTGATGAAATCACGATTGAGATGAGCAGGCCACGTCACCAAGATGCCAGCTGAGCGAATACCAGAGATCTTCTACGGCCAGCTGAACAAAGGAAAGCGATCTTAGGGTGGTCAGAAGAAACGCTTCATAGATTCATTTTATCCATGAAACGATTGATTCTGAGTCTTGAGAAGATCGCACTAAGGATAGCGCCACCTGGCGGAATCTCATCTAAACTGGAGCTATAGACTTTGAATGGAAGAGAATTGTAGAGGCAGAGAAGAAGCGCGAGCTTCGGAAATCTTAGAATTGCAGCACGTCATCTGTATATAAAGCATCCCAAGCGGCTTCTCGTGTCCTGTGTGTTACAGACTATCCAGAGCATAAATTGACTTGATCGGCCATTCACGTACCCACTGAAACAACCAGTTAGTAATATCATAGTCATATTTGAAGCCGATGGATGAACAACAAAAGCAGTTATGTAACTGAATTAGACGTGTGTGTTCCTAATTTTATGTAACTCTCCTGAAAATTGCATGTTTTCTTTGATTATTTATTCATGGTGTGTTGATTTAAATGTTCTCTACTTGATTACCTGTCAATCTTAATAAAATTCCCGAATTAATTTAAGTGTCAAAAAATTCGTGAAAACAATCAAAACTGTTTATTATCATTCAGTTTTCTATATCAATTTTAACTGTATATATTCAGTCTATCTTAATCATACATTTATTTTAATGATCATACATTATTTCGTACAACTTAAATTTGATCATCTCAGACACCTTGTATCAGAAGTTTGTTCTTTTCCTCTGAGTAGTTCGAAAAAATGACTGCTTATTGTAAATGTCACGAGATTCTATTACTTTTCAATTGACAATAATAATAATAATAATAATAATAATAATAATAATAAATGGGATGCAGTTGTTCATAGAGGATGCTAGACTCTATACACGTTTACACAAACGAAAACAAGAGAGATTTATATTTTTTAAAAGACCATGGAAAGCCTAGGCTAATCATGACAGTAATAATGGTGTGGAGCACAAAGCACAGAAATCATTGTCAGTTGACTTCTGGTTCTAGTCAATGTATCATGAAGGATGGCTTCGCTCTCACAGGTCATTATCTTCGCATGTTAGTACGTACATTCTATTGATTCTCGAGGCAAGAATGTCCAGATAAAAGCCACTCTGCTTCATTTTAAGTTTAGTCTGACAATAGGTCAGCAAAGGCACTTAAAATTTGACACTTCTTACACTTTTTGCCCAAAAAGAAATGTAGCATTTTCCTCTTCATCTATTGGTCTAAGTGAGGACCCAAAGCAAATATTTGTCATACATAGTGTGGCTATCAACCTTCACGAAGCATGGACACTCTTTCACTTGGAGTAAAGGTAGCCATATTTCTAACTGAGAAATTATTGATTATTTTCTACTTTTCCATCACATCGTTATCCTTTGTCTATTGTATGAAAATACTGAATCAAAATTTCAAAATATTCCTTAATAAAAATAACGTATTTTTTTGCTAAATTCCCCCGTCATTTAAATTTCAGTCAGATTTCTAGGCCATTTTACCTTCAGTCATATTCCTCGGTCATTTGATCTTTTCCAAGTCCTCCAGTTATTTAAATTTCTTTCGGTTATTTTCCAGATCATTTAAATTTCGGATGAAGATTAAGATTTGCTCCTTCTAATTTATTATAAATTTTGTTTTTTAATATTTTGTTTTTGTTGCCACTGTTGATATTGTTTTGTTTTTTTTATGTGTTTGAGGTTTTTTCTTTTTCTTTTTTCAGTAAAATTTTAATTTTGTATAAATGAAATTATTATATGCCAAGACTGTCAGCGAATCTTTGGTCGAACCTACTTTGCACTCTGTTCTATTTTATTATGGACTTTGTTCTATTATATTATGGACTTTGGTCTAACCTGTTATGGACTTTAGTCAAACTTATTATGGCGTTTGGTCGAACCTATAATGGACTATGGTCGAACCTAGTATGGACTTTGGCCGAATCTATTAGAAACTTTGGTCTTTTTATCATTTAAAATTTGATTGGGACTTACGACAAATGTTTGCATTGCAATCGAACATTACTCATTACGATGTTGCCTATATTTGTGTTTGATTTAACCTAGACATAGGAGACATCTTTTATTGTGTTGTTTGTTGATGTTGCTAGATCAAACAAGGTTTTTATTTTGCTTTAAGTCAGTTCAAAAACAAATAGTGGATTTTGCCAATTTCTTTCATTACTGGACCACATCACATTGAGTTCATCTACCTGTCATCTATCTGTCATCTACCTGTCATTTTATCAAGTTTCAGTAATGGATGATAATGTTTCCTGTTATCTGTTTTTCCAAATAAGTGGTGGGGAACTCTCCCCCACATTGCGCCTGGGTTTAGGTAGTTGACATCATTATTTAATGATGGAGATCTCCAAAAATGGTTGATATATAGGATATAAGCATTGATTACTTTTGAAACTTACACTTCCCTAAACGCGAAAAACATCGTCCAAAACTTGCTTCCTGCGAACTTTCAATGAAGTTTTTTAAACAGTTCTTTTCTTAATGAGTCCACATATATACTTAAGACAAAAAGATGATTCAATGCGCTCTCATCTATCATTAAAAAATAAAAATTCTCAGTATATTTTGTTAAAATGGCGTGCCTGGGTTATCGTGCATTGTTTTTAAGCAAACGTATCACGCTACTAAATGGCCTTACAGTTCCCATAGAGAAAATGTATCATAGTACTAAATGACCTTTCAATTAATATAGAGAAAGCATTTGTATAGTCAATACTACTGACCAGAGTTACATGCGATTTGGAATCCCCTGAGGACAGGTACTCACGCTCAGTGGCGTCACTGGAGGGGGGGTGCGGAGGGTGCGGACCTCACCGGGTGACACCATTAGAAGGGGTGTCACCATGACTGTCTATTAAATTTTTGAATTTATGTGCAGGAAGGAGGTCCAAGGGGGGTGACGCCATGAGTAACCGCACTGGGTGACACCAACCCTAGTGACGCCACTGCACACGCTCTAGAATTCCTTGAAGCCAGTTACATGCGATCTAGAAATTCCCTGAAGGCAAAATTTATCCCCCGGATGTAGGACACGAAATCAAACTCTTTATATAACCCTTTGATAAAATACTGAAATGTTATATTTGAGTTTATGATACCAAAAAATATCTATGGAACTATCTGGCTAGTCGTCATTCAAACAATATATGTGGACAGCGAGTGGTCAGTAAGTTAAAAGGTCAATCAGTCAGTCGGTTAGTATGTATGGAACATACACAAAAATAATATCGATCTTTTTTTTTTTTCTCTACGAGACAATATGCATGAAAGGTCTTTTAAAACATGTTCTATTGTATGACTTTGTACTGAGCCCTTCTTTGGATACATTTTTATGTTGTACAATAACGCGGTTAAATGTCTGTAACAGCAATCGATTTAAATTTTAATGGCTTCTGCTAGGCGCCATATTGCATCGATAATGTGGGTGAATAATATTTTTACCAGTCGTTGCGTTTTGGTAATGAAGAGAGTGTATTCATTTAGAAATGAAATCGCTATTAGTAACACCAGAATTTTGAAAAAAGTATTTCTCTTTGCTTGCTGCCGTATTTCATCAATAAATAACCTTCCGAGCAAATTGTTGTATATTTAAATTCTTTTTGCAAATGTGTATGTGTGTTACATCTTGTGTAAAATTGCGAATATGATGTAGTTCATGGCTGATGTACATATGTGCAACGTGAGAAACTAATATTTTACCTCGCTTGTTGTGCACTGCAACCTGAATGCGCGGTGAGAAGGTCCGCTTCCAGTCAAGGCATGATGATAAATTATGAAATAATTGACAATCAACATGGCATCACAAAAAGAGAAAAAACTCCGATTCTTCCGTCTTTGATATCTCTGCTTTGGTGAAGCCTCGACCACGCAAACGGTTCCATTAGAATTAGTTCCTTATTCCCAAATCAATGCACTAAACATTGGCTCTGCCAAATCGAGGAAACCTGAGTGTTGCTGAATCTGATCATGCGATGATTAATTTGGGACCGGCTATACGTGATAGCGCGGTCCGCAGACAATATTTTACAACGTATTCAAGGATTTCATGGAAGCGTGTGTGTCATCGAATACGTCCTCATCGACCACAAATAGGTTCTTTTCCAAAATCGATGAGGCCCCTACCATTGATGATATTATTCCTGGCACAGTAATCTTGTCGTGTCTGACGATGTGAGCCAACGATATGTACACGTATTTCGTGGGGTTGACGCACATGACCATGAAACATGCGAACATTCAGATAACTGGTGTGCCGTCAATCAGTGGTGGAATAAGTTTCGAAATATGTTACGGGAGGTTACCCGCACGAGAAGACCTCGTAGTGGGCTTCAAACAAACGTCTTGTTTTTGGTTTTATGCACCGTACGAAACCGCGGAGGAGGTAAAGAAAGTTGCGAAACCACTGGTAACACGATAAGAAGAGAAGAGAAACTGGATTCGATTTGTAAGTCAACCAAAGTTATTCCACGCATGCCAGAGCAAGAAGAAGTTGTGGAAAAAACAAACAACAAATATATATATATATATATATATATATATATATATATATATATATATATATATATATATGTTAGTTATATATATATATATATATATATATATATATATGGTTGGTTATTACATACACAGAATCTAACGCAGCTTCTCACAAAATGGGTACAAAATCTATATTAGTACATATGAATACAGAATATAATTGAAGCCTTTGTATAAGTTAACATGTTGTCTGCCTATACAATGTAAGTACTAACTTCTGCACCAGAAACCATAATAAAGTTTGAAAATTCACTTCACAACTCAATATGGCAAGTCAAACATTCCTTCAGTTAATTTAATTTTCCAATTCTGATTCAATCTGATCAGTGCTTCTCTTTAATTGAAGGATGTTCTGTCAAGAATAATGCTGACGTTGTTTATCAAAGGTCCATACTCTTTATAGGTTTGTTTTACATTTACATTAATCAAGCTCATACAATATATATATATATATATATATATATATATATATATATATATATATATATATATATATATATATATATATATATATATATATATATATATATATATATATATTTGTAAAATTCAAATAATAATTTATTTCCCGGGAATACAAAATGAAAATTGACAAAGAACTTATTGTGAACTCAATCACAAATAGTCCTAAATGTTCTATCACAAGTCCAAATGTAAGAAGTTACAATTGAATTTCAGTGATATTCCAAATAAGTTTAGATATTGAATGTGCTGATGTGCCTGTACTCTCGAATATACTAATGTGCCAGTGGCCTGGATTGTGGCGATGTGCCTAGAGTCTCTTGATGTATCACAATAATATAATCCAAAAATGTCCTTGTCTGAATTCACCATATTTCCAAATTCATCTCTGAGGATATTACTGAAGAGCACTTTTTATTTCCAGTGAATAATAATATTAATAATTCCACCCAAATGAAAAACTAAAAACAACAATAAAGATTGATTCTATTTCAAGATGTTAAGGCAAGTATTAGTAATTTCTCAAGGAAACAACATTTATTAATACAGGCTAAGACACACCATTAGAACCAGGATGAGGATCAAGCGTTCATTATAGAACTTTTAAGTTGTCAACAAGATAAGGTATATTAATAAACTTCTAATAAAGAGCTTCGCAAACATCTGGTACACAGGATTTTTTCCATGGGAGAAAACCAATGCCCTAGACTAAGATTAAGATAATCATATTTACCTCCAATGATAATGATCCTAGTGATATATCTATTCTCCGTAGTCAGTTACACAGTGAACTTGATTTTGGACTAGGGTCAAGCTCAAAAAACAATTATAAATAACATATACTGATGGAGAAAATAATCCAGGAATTAAAGACACGAACACTAGTGATAAAAAGTCCTGAATAAAACTCAGTTCAAGTCCCGAAGAAATTTAAAATTGAAGGCGATGACGTGTCTGTTATGGCTTGCATCGTACTGATGTGTCAACAGTCTTCTGTTGAATCACAGAAATATTATTCCAGGTTTGAATTCAGTATAAATTCCAATTAATGTCTTTATCCAAGAATTTTGTCAGAGCACTTTTGTATTTCCAGAGAAAATAATCACTTGAAATCAATAATTTGAAGAAAGCAAAATTCAGTCCAAACTGGACACAACATTACACAATTTTAAGTGCCAGATGTTAAAGCACAACTGGTAAAATTCTGACAGTCACAAGATAATATAGTTCTTTGTTTGACCTCAGGTCACAAATTGGCATTTTCTTAAACAACCATTACCTAATGGAAAATAACATTCTAGCATGATTTAATGAGCCTTTTATATTTAAAACATAATAGCCTATAAAATTCACTTTGGATTCTCCAAAACCCTGACCCAAATCAACATGTTTACCTGAATAACAATTCGGTTAATTAGCTCATACACATACA
>JAECUM010009960.1:0-84070 GCA_016617855.1 Megalonaias nervosa
ATACTGGTAGAGTCCATCTGGAATCACAAACGCCGAAATATCTTTTGCTCTTTCCGTTAGTGGAATTTGCCAAAATCCTTTCAGAAGGTCGAATTTGGTGACGTATTTGGCATTTCCAATTTTGTCGATACAGTCATCGATTCTTGGCAATGGAAATGAATCGGTTTTTGTCACACTATTCACCTTCCTATAATCCGTACACATTCGGAAAGTTTTATCCGGTTTCGGAACAAGAATGCACGGTGAACTCCAATCACTCTTACTGGGTCTATAAAATCATTTTCCAGTAAATATTGAATCTCCCTTTTTAAGTATTCTTGTTTGAAAGGGTTCATCCTGTATGGGTGTTGTTTCATGGGTTTTGAATCTACTATTTCAACGTCGTGAAAATTTTGTTTTTCCTTGTAGGCACGTCTGGAAACAAGTGTTCATATTCAGACAATAATTGTTTAAGTTCACTTTTTCTTGTTTTTGTAAATGAGAAAGTTTCTGGGCTAGATTTTCCATAACTTCCGAATTCCGAAGAATTGTTGTTCCAAGATCAGTAGAATCCAACTGAATTCATTCATTCAAATCCTCAGTTGGTGGGACAGGTACAACTAAACTAATTGCATGATTTCCTTGGCTATTTCTTTCAAAATAGCAGTACTCCATTAATTTACTTAGACCAGAGTACTAATTATTATAATTTAACTCATTCATTTTCTTCTTTACTTTGTAAGGGCCATAAAATCTTACCTGAAGAAAATTCTGCAGAATGAACAAGAGAGAATGGACTTTATTACAGGACTCAAAAATTCTCTCTAGTAAAATTTGGTGAAACCATAGTTTCACTTTTGACTTGAACTGCTGAATGCCAAATTCAAGTATAACAAGCCGGAACATTCCAGATTTGAAATTTGACCTCTGACCAGATTGAACAAATTTGAGAAGGCCAAATTGAGTAAAATTCCTCAAAGGAATTACCTCTGGAAAACTTGTTAACGCACACTTGATGGTCAACAAATTTTGGTTACCTGACTTGGTCTTTGGTAAGGGATCAACACAATCTACCATAATTCTACTGAATGGTTCGTCAAATGCAGGAATTGGTTGTAGATGAGCTTTAGGCATCTTTTGATTTGGTTTTCCTACAATTTGACAAGTATGACAAGACCTACAAAACTTGCACACATCACTTTTGATGTTTGGCCAATAGAAGTGAGTCAAGATCTTGTGATACGTATTATTTATCCCTAAATGACCAGCCAGAGGAGTTTTATGGGCCAAACTAAGTATTTCCTGTCTGTGAGGTTTCGGAACCACAATCTGATATTTTATTGACCATTTGTCACTAGCAGGTACCTCGGGAGGTCTCCATTTTCTCATAAGAACTCCATTTTTAATGAAGTAACAGACAGGTACTTCAGTTGCTTCAGTTTCACTAACAGCCCGCTGAAACAAACAGGAAATCTCAGGATCCTTCTCCCTGTTCGACGACAAGTGATTGTCGTTTGTCACCCTGATTAGAAAAAGAGAGTGAGTATTTAAAAGAGGATCACTGTGATCAATACCTTTGACTGATCCAAATTAGAAGTGAAAGTGATCTCATCAAAAGCCTGACCAATACATGTGTCAGCTAAAGGAATACATTCCTTATCAAAATCATTCTCAAGAGCTTTCTTTGCCATAGCTCTGGTAACTGCACAAGCTGGGAATAAATCAGGGATTTCTTTTTCAATAGGATCAACTTTCTGATCCAAAGAAGGCTTGTCAGTTACAAGTGGATTAACCACAACCCTGTCTCCAGCTAAGTCATTGCCTAGCAACAAATGAATGCCCTCAACGGGTAAAGTAGACACTACACCGACTGTCACAAGTCCTGAAACTAAGTCTGATGACAAATTTACAGAATGGAGAGGAACATTAACAAAGCCGCACTCTACTCCCTGAATGAGAACACTCTTATTAGAACAGGACTTCTCAGAAGAAGGCAAAATACCTGAAACTAAAAGACTCTGAGAAACGCCTGTATCCCTTAAAATTTCAATAGGGATAGGATTGGCCAAATCATCCAAGAGTGATATAGAACCCTTCGGCATGAATGGTTCAAAATTCTCCATAACACAATCAGACTGAGGTTTCTCAAACCCAATAAATGTATTGTTTTCAATACATGACCGTGACCTTGACCTCTTAGAAATACGAGCATTTGGGATAGGTCTATCTTGATTCTGATGCCTATATTTCAATTTGAAGCAATCAGAAATAACGTGTCCTTTTTTTCTTACAATAGGTACACGTAGGAATAGACAAGGATTTTGAATCAAGTCTCTCAGAGGCTTGATTTTTAGAATTTGTGCCAGATTGAGTTTTACTGAGAGTCGTATTTGATTGAAACACCTTTCTATCAGTAGACTGCTGAGTGAAAGATTTGCTTACAGCAGGAACTTTATGAGTTAAGGAATATTCATCAGCAGCAATAGCAGCTTTTTCCAAGGTTTCAAACTTATGCTCTTCAAGATGATTCTTAATGTCACTATGGACACAGTTCTTGAACTCTTCAAGTAATACTAATTGTTCAAGACTTTCAAAATCATGTTCGATTTTCTTGGCTAAGCACCATCTCTTGAATAACTGTTCTTTTTCTCTAGCAAATTCAACATAAGTTTGTCTAGCATCTTTCCTATAGTTTCTGAATTTTTGCCGATAAGCCTCAGGGACTAACGCATAACCCTTCAAGATGCATTCCTTAACCAAATCATAGACAGAACTTTGTTGTACTGACAGAGATATATAGATATCTCTGGCCTTGCCATAATGTACACTCTGCATTAATTGAGTCCAATACTCTCTTGGCCATTTCGAATTCTCAGCAACTTTTTCAAAAAGAATAATATAATTGTCTACTTCCTTTTCACTAAAAGGGGGAACTAACTTGATATTTCCTAAAACGTTAAAATTTGAATTTGTATGAGAAGTGGAATCGTGCTTGCTACATGCCAGCTCAAATTCTTTCATTCTAATTTGAAATTCTTTCTCATCCTTCTCTTTTTGCATTTGTACGTGTAATTGTTCTTTTTGTAATTGTATTTGTTCTTTCTGTAGTTCTGTTTCTTTATCTTTTTCTCTTTCCTGTGATTATAACTTCATTTGTTCCTTTTGTAATTCTATTTGCCTTTCTTTCTCCCTTTCTTCTATTTGTTTATCTTTCTCCTCCTTTTCAGATTGTAATCTCATTTGTTCTTTTTGCAATTATATTTGTCTTTCTTTTTCCTTTCCTTTAAAGTGTAATTTCATTTGTTCTTTGTCTTTATCTTTCTGATTCTGAAGCTCGAGCTTCCTTAACTCTGTTTCCATCTTGTATTTCATTTTCAGTTCCATTTTCTTAATGTCAGAGTCTGTCATAGACTTACTGACAGATGCCAAAACAATTTGGTCAAAAATATTCTTTCCTACCAAATATTGAATTAAAATATTTTTGATTTCTTGTTTTGTCAAGGAAGCTTTTGCTTCAGAAAGATCGAACTTTCTGACAAGTTCAAGCAACTCATCCTTTTTCAAACTATCCAACTGTTCTTGAGTTGGACTAGAAAGAAAACTCTCCACTTTTGACATTGTTAAAGAAAGCCTGTTGTTTTCACTAAGGTTTCCAAGTAAAATGTGAAATAGAACTTGGGATTTGAACTAGGGGAATTTAAATATCAATTTTTAGCCAAATTCAGAAATCAGCTAAATTCATATATCAGCCAATATCATATATTCCGGACGAGCCCCCAATTTTCTTTATGTTACGTATCGGCTCGTTTAAAGTAACGTAAAGAAAAGAGCGAAGACAACAAGCTTTGTAAATTTTGATAAAAATAATTTATTTCCTTAGAAAACACGGTGAAAAGATAAAAATATTAAACAAGACTTACGATTTACGAAGAAGATCCAAAAATTTGTCCTAAAATTGTGAAAAACACATAAGTCCTGCGAATAAACAGTTCTAAATTGAAGTAGTCTGAATCTCAATTTCGTTCCAAGATGGCGGATGATGACGTCAGACGAAGGTTAAACACAAATGTCCAGAATTTTCACTGTGAATCACAATTTGTATTGTCCTGTTCCAATTTAGAATTAATTTCAGCAAATGTCTTTGTCCAAAGCAGTTGTGTAGTTCTCCAGGGAAAATAATTATTATTTAAAAAGTAGACGAAGTACAGCTATCCACAATAACAAAACACATGTTGTTCTGCTAACGTACGAACGAACAACTCTTTCCAGCACAAAAGAATACCTTCTTCGTAAGGTATTTAAAAACTCTATAAGATGTTACGATGTGACTCTCTAAGATGTTAAAATATGACTCTCTAGACTATTTCTCAGGTACCTGAGTATTTAAGGCGAACTAAAATGTCATTTCATGTACACGCACGAAGAACACATGGCGATTTCGAAATCTTGCCACATCGTAGTACAGAATGTCAACAAGTATTATTAGAAATGACCGTAGTCACAACCAATCATTTACATAGCTTTTGCCGACTGTTTACTTGAATCGACAAACCAACATGCAAAAATCGTGCTCACGCGAGTCACATTTACGTTCTAAATAAACACAATGTTTCTATCAAAATGTCAGACTCTGCGAACATAATCATCATCATAATAATAATAATTATATTTAATGATATAAAAATGAAATAAAAATGAAATAAAAATGAAATAGAAAGAATTCAAATTTTAACACACATGTAATTTAACTACAGGGTCGTAACACTTTCCCCCATAAAGAAAAAAGAAAGATTTATATAATAAAGCTTTCTTTTTTACCAGATGTAAATTATACACGAGGTAACAAAATACATAAGAAGAACTCTTATGAATTATATAAAAGTGTATATGAAAATGATATTTCTATACACGGGAAAGTGCATCTGCAATTAAATTGTCTTTTCCTTTAATGTGCCTGATGTCAAGATTGTACTCTTGCAAAAATAAACTCCATCTCAATAGCCTTTGATTTTTATTTTTCATTCTGTCGATGAAAGTAAGGGAGTTGTGATCACTAAACACAACAACCGGAGAAGGAGCTGAGCTAATATAAACTTCAAAATGCTGTAATGCCAGTATTAAAGCCAGGCATTTCTTCTCGATTGTTGAGTAGTTTCTTTAGTGTTTATTTAATTTCTTAGAGAAATAACACACTGGGTGTTCTACACCATTTTTGTCATCTTGAATCAAAACTGCCCCAACCCCAACATCACTTGCATCCACAGATAGTTTGAATGGTTGACTGAAATCTGGAGCTTTAAAACTTGTGCACTTTTAAGTATGGCCTTTAATCTATCGAAAGCCTCTTGACATTTCTCAGTCCAAAGAAACTTGTTTTTCTTTGTCAACAGGTTTGTCAGAGGTTCAACAATATCAGAAAAATTAGAACAAAATTTGCGATAGTACCCAGCCATACCCAAAAATCGCATCAGCTATTTTTTACTGACAGGCACAGGAAATTCAGAAATAGCCTTGACCTTAGCATCTATAGGTTTAACCTGACCATGTCCCACAATATGTCCTAGAAAAGTAACACAAGCACGGCAGAACTCACTTTTAGATAAATTAATAGTCAAACTTGCATCCGTGAGTCTGTCGAAGAACTTCCGAATCGTGGCTAGATGTTCTTTCCAGGTGTTGTTGTAGATGATGACATCATGAATATAGGCATCACAATTGTCTAGACCAGAAGTAATCATATTCATAAGGCGTTGAAATGTACTTGGAGAACCCTTCATCCCAAATGGCATTACTTTATACTGGTAGAGTCCATCTGGAATCACAAACGCCGAAATATCTTTTGCTCTTTCCGTTAGTGGAATTTGCCAAAATCCTTTCAGAAGGTCGAATTTGGTGACGTATTTGGCATTTCCAATTTTGTCGATACAGTCATCGATTCTTGGCAATGGAAATGAATCGGTTTTTGTCACACTATTCACCTTCCTATAATCCGTACACATTCGGAAAGTTTTATCCGGTTTCGGAACAAGAATGTACGGTGAACTCCAATCACTCTTACTGGGCTCTATAAAATCATTTTCCAGTAAATATTGAATCTTCCTTTTTAAGTATTCTTGTTTGAAACGATTCATCCTGTATGGGTGTTGTTTCATGGGTTTTGAATCTACTATTTCAACGTCGTGGAAAATTTTGTTTGTCCTTGTAGGTACGTCTGGAAACAAGTGTTCATATTCAGACAATAATTGTTTAAGTTCACTTTTTCTTGTTTTTGTAAATGAGAAAGTTTCTGGTCTAGATTTTCCATAACTTCCGAATTCCGAAGAATTGTTGTTCCAAGATCAGTAGAATCCAACTGAATTCATTCATTCAAATCCTCAGTTGGTGGGACAGGTACAACTAAACTAATTGCATGATTTCCTTGGCTATTTCTTTCAAAATAGCAGTACTCCATTAATTTACTTAGACCAGAGTACTAATTATTATAATTTAACTCATTCATTTTCTTCTTTACTTTGTAAGGGCCATAAAATCTTACCTGAAGAAAATTCTGCAGAATGAACAAGAGAGAATGGACTTTATTACAGGACTCAAAAATTCTCTCTAGTAAAATTTGGTGAAACCATAGTTTCACTTTTGACTTGAACTGCTG
This sequence comes from Megalonaias nervosa, assembly GCA_016617855.1. Classification (NCBI taxonomy): domain Eukaryota; kingdom Metazoa; phylum Mollusca; class Bivalvia; order Unionida; family Unionidae; genus Megalonaias; species Megalonaias nervosa. The sequence goes on from JAECUM010009960.1 coordinate 6,629, forward strand.
AATGCCAAATTCAAGTATAACAAGCCGGAACATTCCAGATTTGAAATTTGACCTCTGACCAGATTGAACAAATTTGAGAAGGCCAAATTGAGTAAAATTCCTCAAAGGAATTACCTCTGGAAAACTTGTTAACGCACACTTGATGGTCAACAAATTTTGGTTACCTGACTTGGTCTTTGGTAAGGGATCAACACAATCTACCATAATTCTACTGAATGGTTCGTCAAATGCAGGAATTGGTTGTAGATGAGCTTTAGGCATCTTTTGATTTGGTTTTCCTACAATTTGACAAGTATGACAAGACCTACAAAACTTGCACACATCACTTTTGATGTTTGGCCAATAGAAGTGAGTCAAGATCTTGTGATACGTATTATTTATCCCTAAATGACCAGCCAGAGGAGTTTTATGGGCCAAACTAAGTATTTCCTGTCTGTGAGGTTTCGGAACCACAATCTGATATTTTATTGACCATTTGTCACTAGCAGGTACCTCGGGAGGTCTCCATTTTCTCATAAGAACTCCATTTTTAATGAAGTAACAGACAGGTACTTCAGTTGCTTCAGTTTCACTAACAGCCCGCTGAAACAAACAGGAAATCTCAGGATCCTTCTCCTGTTCGACGACAAGTGATTGTCGTTTATCACCCTGATCAGATAAAAGAGAGTGAGTATTTAAAAGAGGATCACTGTGATCAATACTACCTGACTGATCCAAATTAGAAGTGAAAGTGACCTCATCAAAAGCCTGACCAATACATGTGTCAGCTAAAGGAATACATTCCTTATCAAAATCATTCTCAAGAGCTTTCTTTGCCATAGCTCTGGTAACTGCACAAGCTGGGAATAAATCAGGGATTTCTTCTTCAACAGGATCAACTTTATGATCCAAAGAAGGCTTGTCAGTTACAAGTGGATTAACCACAACCTTGTCTCCAGCTAAGTCATTGCCTAGCAACAAATGAATGCCCTCAACGGGTAAAGTAGACACTACACCGACTGTCACAAGTCCTGAAACTAAGTCTGATGACAAATTTACAGAATGGAGAGGAACATTAACAAAGCCGCACTCTACTCCCTGAATTAGAACACTCTCATTAGAACAGGACTTCTCAGAAGAAGGCAAAATACCTGAAACTAAAAGACTCTGAGAAGCGCCTGTATTTCTTAAAATTTTAATAGGGATAGGATTGGCCAAATCATCCAAGAGTGATATAGAACTCTTCGGCATGAATGGTTCAAAATTCTCCATAACACAATCAGACTGAGGTTTCTCAAACCCAATAAATGTATTGTTTTCAATACATGACCGTGACCTTGACCTCTTAGAAATACGAGCATTTGGGATAGGTCTCTCTTGATTCTGATGCCTATATTTCAATTTGAAGCAATCAGAAATAACGTGTCCTTTTTTTCTTACAATAGGTACACGTAGGAATAGACAAGGATTTTGAATCAAGTCTCTCAGAGGCTTGATTTTTAGAATTTGTGCCAGATTGAGTTTTACTGAGAGTCGTATTTGATTGAAACACCTTTCTATCAGTAGACTGCTGAGTGAAAGATTTGCTTACAGCAGGAACTTTATGAGTTAAGGAATATTCATCAGCAGCAATAGCAGCTTTTTCCAAGGTTTCAAACTTATGCTCTTCAAGATGATTCTTAATGTCACTATGGACACAGTTCTTGAACTCTTCAAGTAATACTAATTGTTCAAGACTTTCAAAATCATGTTCGATTTTCTTGGCTAAGCACCATCTCTTGAATAACTGTTCTTTTTCTCTAGCAAATTCAACATAAGTTTGTCTAGCATCTTTCCTATAGTTTCTGAATTTTTGCCGATAAGCCTCAGGGACTAACGCATAACCCTTCAAGATGCATTCCTTAACCAAATCATAGACAGAACTTTGTTGTACTGACAGAGATATATAGATATCTCTGGCCTTGCCATAATGTACACTCTGCATTAATTGAGTCCAATACTCTCTTGGCCATTTCGAATTCTCAGCAACTTTTTCAAAAAGAATAATATAATTGTCTACTTCCTTTTCACTAAAAGGGGGAACTAACTTGATATTTCCTAAAACGTTAAAATTTGAATTTGTATGAGAAGTGGAATCGTGCTTGCTACATGCCAGCTCAAATTCTTTCATTCTAATTTGAAATTCTTTCTCATCCTTCTCTTTTTGCATTTGTACGTGTAATTGTTCTTTTTGTAATTGTATTTGTTCTTTCTGTACTTCTATATCTTTTTCAACCTTCTATTTTTGCATCTGTTTCTCTCTCTCTCCCTTTCTTCAAATTGCATTTGTTCCTTTTGTAATTCTATTTGCCTTTCTTTTTCCCTTTCTTCTATTTGTCTTTCTTTCTCCTCCTTTTCAGATTGTAATCTCATTTGTTCTTTTTGTAATTATATTTGTCTTTCTTTTTCCTTTTCTTCAATTTGTAATTTCATTTCTTCTTTTTGTAATTGTATTTGTTCTTTCTCTTTATCTTTCTGATTCTGAAGCTCGAGCTTCCTTAACTCTGTTTCCATCTTGTATTTCATTTTTAGTTCTATTTTCTTAATGTCAGAGTCTGTCATAGACTTACTGACAGATGCCAAAACACTTTGGTCAAAAATATTCTTTCCTACCAAATATTGAATTAAAATATTTTTGATTTCTTGTTTTGTCAAGGAAGCTTTTGCTTCAGAAAGATCGTACTTTCTGGCAAGTTCAAGCAACTCATCCTTTTTCAAACTGTCCAACTGTTCTTGAGTTGGACTAGAAAGAAAACTCTCCACTTTTGACATTGTTAAAGAAAGCCTGTTGTTTTCACTAAGGTTTCCAAGTAAAATGTGAAATAGAACTTGGGATTTGAACTAGGGGAATTTAAATATCAATGTTTAGCCAAATTCAGAAATCAGCTAAATTCATATATCAGCCAATATCATATATCCCGGACGAGCCCCCAGTTTTCTTTATGTTACGTATCGGCTCGTTTAAAGTAACGTAAAGAAAAGAGCCAAGACAACAAGCTTTGTAAATTTTGATAAAAATAATTTATTTCCTTAGAAAACACGGTGAAAAGATAAAATTATTAAACAAGACTTACGATTTACGAAGAAGATCCAAAAATTTGTCCTAAAATTGTGAAAAACACATAAGTCCTGTGAATAAACAGTTCTAAATTGAAGTAGTCTGAATCTCAATTCCGTTCCAAGATGGCGGATGATGACGTCAGACGAAGGTTAAACACAAATGTCCAGAATTTTCACTGTGAATCACAATTTGTATTGTCCTGCTCCAATTTAGAATTAATTTCAGCAAATGTCTTTGTCCAAAGCCAGTTGTGTAGTTCTCCAGGGAAAATAATTTTTATTTAAAAAGTAGACGAAGTACAGCTATCCACAATAACAAAACACATGTTGTTCTGCAAACGTACGAACGAACAACTCTTTCCAGCACAAAAGAATACCTTCTTCGTAATTTATTTAAAAACTCTATAAGATGTTACGATGTGACTCTCTAAGATGTTAAAATATGACTCTCTAGACTATTTCGCAGGTACCTGAGTATTTGAGGCGAACTAAAACGTCATTTCATGTACACGCACGAAGAACACATGGCTATTTCGAAATCTTGCCACATCGTAGTACAGATAGTCAACAAGTATTATTAGAAATGACCGTAGTCACAACCAATCATTTACATAGCTTTTGCCGACTGTTTACTTGAATCGACAAACCGACATGCAAAAATAGTGCTCACGCGAGTTACATTTACGTTCTAAATAAACACAATGTTTCTATCAAAATGTCAGACTCTGCGAACATAATCATCATCATAATAATAATTATATTTAATGATATAAAAATGAAATAAAAATGAAATAGAAAGAATTAGAAGGAATTCAAATTTTAACACACATGTAATTTAACTACAGGGTCGTAACAATAGGTAATTGGTTGTTCGAACAAATTTATGACTGGAAAAATGTACATGACTGGTAAAAGTCTATTCGATACTTGGAGACAAGAATCGGCTAACTATGCCAAAGACATTGCGTGCCACTAGTCCAAGAAAAAAAAAAGTTCATTTAGAACCATTGCTTGGAGTGAATATGAAACTAAATGCAATATCAGAAAGAGTGGAAGGTGAACCTGACGTAGAGGAAAAAATATAACAAGTCCGCGCGTGTGCAATTGTACCAATAGAGATGAATCAGGAAACAAAGACATTCCCGGATAAATTAGTGTCAATGAATTTTGCAGGAAGTAGAAAAACACGAGACCATGCACATAGATGTCATGGGGCACACATAGATCAAAAAGATTGTACACTCACTTTCTTATATGCAGCTTTGGCGATTTTAATTTGTGCCACATTAAAATGTACGGAGTCAATTATGCCATATGTGTTCTCGTGTTAAAATTCTTGAACACTGAAATGTACACTTTTTGGAAAAAAACAAACATAAATTGTGTATCAATATATACAAGATAAGTCCCGAAAGAAAAAAAAATACCTCATGCCACAAAGAGAGGAGGTACTGCTGCTAAGATGCATGCGTACTCGAGAAAACCACACCACTCGGTGTCAGTGTTTCCTCCTGCTACTTCTCCTTCGCAGCTATGATGATGCCTGCCAAACATGGTTTAGCACCCGTGCTTCCTAATTTGATGAAAAAATGGAAACCCATTTCTAAAGAACTGCTTCTCTGGTGGTGACAAATACATCTTCTTTAATACCTGCTATTGTAGCTACAAATGTGGCTTCACCTATGATAAAAATCCAAGACAGAACAGGGATGTTACAAAGTTTACTGGATTTATCCAAAGAAAAACTGTCACGATTTAGTCCATTGAAAAACCTCATCGTCGAGAGACGTTCGTACGACCTACTGACAAACAGTTGTAGTACAAAAGGAAGTATGTTAAACAATTCACTTAGTGCTTTTACTTCTGAAACAAAAGATTTGAGCGAAACGTGCACACTGCCACCCTTGTCGTCATAAGACACAACATTCCTCAAAAAAAAAAGGGAAAAGTATGGGACTCCCTCCAGGTTTAGCTAAACATTTGGATGTTTTGTCGGTACTGACTAAAACGAATCTTAAGATGCGAAAGGAAATCGTTCAAAAAGCACTCAGCGAAAACATCGATAACATGCGTGAATGCTGCTTAAATCTATTGATAGTAATAGTAAATTTGTCCAAGATATTGAAACCCTGGTTTAGAAAATATCGGAAAGTTCTTCGAGAATTGGAGAAAATACCCATCAGTCAAAAGGAAAAAAAATGCTTGTTCAACGAGGAAGATTTATATCCATGCTGATAGGACTCTTGTTAAATGTGGCTGCTCTTTTGTTAAATTCGACTGAGATAAGGAGGAAGAAAAGATGAAAAGTACACCAAATTCTAGAAAGACAACATACGTGTACCTTTAGATCTTATGGAAGAACGAAAGCTCACTTTAGTTCTATACAAAACGATGAATAGAACTTCATCATTGGTACGAACAACGGATACCTCTATTGCCTCCTAATCCTGATCTCACCAAGATGTCACAATTACAACAAGAATTCCAATTCTTGATAGAATGATCTTATTTGTCAGAAACAGAAAAATACAGCCAGGTATTGCAGCATCTTCGCTTGGCGTCATTTAGATCTGGAGAATGATCTCTTTCAATGAACATCTTTCTGAGCCAGACGTCCGTAAAGCTGAGACGGAGAATGTCCAAATTTTCTTATTTTTCATCTGGTCAGTCGCTTTAATAGCTGCAGCATGTCACCTGTGTTTCCAAAACCAGCTGTATTGATGTATCGCCATGCACACATCTTCGCTAGCCAAGTTTCCGATATGATAACCCTATATACACCTTGGCGGATCGAACAGATATTTTAGTGTTTTGCCCTATCGTCATCTACTGGATTTCATGAGTTGCCTCCCCTAGTATGTAATGACAACTAACCAGTGGCGTGTAACAGCGGTAAATTGTACATTGGCCAAAAATGACAGAGGTAATTGACTTAAAAAGGATGCTTTGTCAGTTTAACGTTGAAGGTATGACTACGTACCAGAATGAAACCATTACAGGTGTATTTGTGTGAAAGGTATTTGTACAAACACGAACCGGCTGTGGAAAATTGCTTATTTTTCAGTCCATTCAAAGTTGTGTGCTCCCCTTGCCTCTATCATGTAGGAACAGTGCTCAAATCTGAACAACTTAATTTTGATTGGATGCGGAGGCTTGCTACATCATCCAATGAAATTCACAGAGCCGAAGCACAGAAATTTCTGTTCGATACGCCAAGGTGTAGATAGGGTTATCATATCAGAACCTTGGCTAGCGAAGATGCCATGCCAAAGGAAGGTACCATAAGATAATTTTATGAGCATATAATTAATTTTACAAGATAAATAATGCCAACTTGCATTCGAAATGAGTAGTTTAAGTGTCTCAGCCGATTCCCACCAACTTTTGCACAATGCATGATGTTGTAATCTATCTCTAAAGCAGAAATATCAAAACAACGGCTGATTTGGTTAAACTCTACTCGGTGTAATGGCCTAGAAGTACTAATGGCCAATCAGCAATCGTCGTTTTTGTGGCGCCGATGTGTAGCTCTCTAGAATGGAGATTTGACCAAATTGAATCAATAAGTACCAAACCTGGTGGAAGATAGATGTTTGAAATTCTTCTTTCAAATGCAAATTAGTGGCATTTGTCTTGCGAAAAGTAATTAAATAAGTAAATCAATATATGCTGGTGTCTTTACTCTGACCATGTATTAATAAAGATGTGTAGTCATGAATATACTGATGATCTGCAGCAGCGTTTTCTTTCACATTAACTTCATTGACTTTCGTGTTGGCAAGTCAATTCTCGATAATACTCAGCTACGGATTCACGTCGTCGTCAAAGCTGATTACGCGAATTCATTCTGATACTATATTTAAGGGACAGTCAATCACCCGTGTGATTAACAATATTCGTAATTACATGTTCTTTTCACATTTTCCAAAGCATACGCGCATGCATCTACTGAGCCCCAATAACACCGAACGTTTGTATCCAAAAATGCATCTTTGTCCGCTCTATATTGGTAATCGTCACATAGGGCCAGCTCCATTTCTTCTGCGTTGTAGATTTTTTCGAGTTTCTTCTCAGGTCAGCAAGTGTGGATGCCATCTGTACATTATATGCTGAAGGCATTTCTTTAATTGCGGTTATATTCGGTTTCTTCACTGTCTTGGACATCTTCGATGGACGTTTCGCTATCTACGCTAGGTGTTTCGCTGTCTTCAGTAAGTGACTCAGTTAAATTCAGTGACTTGAAATTTTCTTGTACAGTATCATACAGTGACTTTTCTGACATTTTGCTACATTCTTCTCGAAGCTTTCGTCTTGCTATCCCTAACCCGATCCATTTATCGAGGTGCTCCAGATGGGTATTTAAAACATTATATAGCATTTCTGGGTCTCTTTTGATGAATCGATATGCTGCATTTAGACTAATAGCGATTTAATCTTTTTTGAAGTTACAAAGGCGCCATTGGTCTATTAATTTAATTCTTTTATTAGCGGCAATCGTGAATTCTTTCACAAAACATGTGCGCCAAAGTGTGTGGTTTATAATGGCATTATATAATAGTTCACTGCAATTCTCTACTAGTGAATCACCTATGTGTTACCGGCGTATATCGATTTGCCTGCTAGCTACAGCACAGCAGCCTCCATATTTAACAGCAATAAGAAATGGGCGTGTTTGAAGCAAGCTAACCGACCACGGCTCCCCAACTTCTAAACCCACGACGTGGGCTCCCCTCGAACTCGCGGCTACAATCACAGATGCACGCATGTGCTAAAATCCCAAGTGGAGAAAAATCACGGGGAAACGTTTAGGGTTGGGAGCCGTGATAATTAAACTTGGCCTTAAACGCCCATTTGACACTAGTCGAGGGTACGTAACTCGTGCTCTTCTTTTGACTGACAACACTGTTGCCGTCGTGTATATGTCAATGGGCACAGGTGAATCCTGGGAGCTTCATGGAGTTTACAATTTACAATTCCCTAAGGACTAGCCATTTATATCTCCTGGTATTGTGAAAGGGGGTGCGTGAGATTCTTTTTTGTGGGGGAGGGGCGGTAATCCGACTCCCAAATAGCTCAAGTAAACTACTCTTCCTCTTATATTTAGGTGACAAAATTATTACATCTGTTATAATACACGCAAAAGAAAATTAATGATTTCGAAGTAAAATAAACAAAAAATACTCTGATCCGAAAGAAAATCGCACCACCAACTCAGGAAAAAAGGTTGGTCCCTTAGTACCTTATAAGTTCAAGTGTGTCAATTTGTATATTTAAACGGTTTCCGAGCGTTCTTGACTAGTCAACCATCATAAATTGCACCTGGTATGAGGTAAATAAATAGGTGTTCCTCGGTGAGATTAGACCGGTCGACATAGGTAAATCGGAATAAGTAAACGGCGCAGAGTTAGTTTTAAGCACCTTAAGAACAAAGTCTTTCTCTGACAGACTTTGTAAATGCCATCCGCCGCTGTCAACACAATGGTAAGCATATTTTATCTTCCTACCTTGACATGACAAATTTTATACTCGTGTAGAGTTTCAGTAATAATTCATCTCCGTTTCCTCTTCGCCGTATGTACATAATAGTTTATTATGCAAGTCACGTATTACCACAATAGGTAAGCCTGGAGCTTGTACAGAGATTGTTTTGTGAGTGTAAATACTCCGGAAAATGTAGAGAGAAGAACAACAAGCTGGGAAAACTAATCTGACTTATATGTTTTATACACAGGATTCGCCTTGGGTTCAAAACCGTAATTTATGCCTGACCTGTACAGTTACTTTTTGAAACATTCCATGTATAAAATAGCATACAAGTGTGCTGTCAATTAGACAAATGTCAAGGTCAACCCTAATTGTTAATACATACTTCCCCTGTCATAGTGTAGTGACAAAAACTGGCATACGAACACTTGAAGTGCCATTTACCTCAATACAATCAAGTTTTACGGTTTCCATTTTATTATTTGGTAAAAAATGTAGGTATGTTTTGTTTCAAAAACATATATTTATATTTTGTGATCTCCAACTGCTTGTTTCCTCAGACAGTTTGTTTAAACTGAGATTGAAATGCCTTTTAAACCATATATGCTGGGTTTTTCTGTCTGTTGTTTCCTTGATTTTTCGCTGGGGTTGGGTGGTTCTATTTTTCTTGTTGTTTTTTAACTTAAAGAATACTGGTACTGTAAGTAATTTTTATTTTTAGCATTATTAAATAAACGTCAAAATAGACATGATGTCCAGGTATGTCAGAAACGTTTCATAAATGCAAACACTGATTATGTATAATATAAATCATGTTTATATCACGCAATCAAACTTCTATTCTTAGCACCTCTGTCCCCGAAGTCCAAGGTGTCATGTTGCCGTGTATCAAACCTGTGAACTTTTTACCTTTCTCGATTTCATTGGAAAGGTGTCTACCTCGCATATCCTTGTTTCATGACTGAATGTTAAGCTATTGCTCGACGCTTGACGGAAATATCTCGGGAATCACCCATATTAATATACGGTACTATGGTATGGTACTATGCACACCTCGAACAGAGAAGCTGGAACCTAGAGTCACAAAGAAACTCATTGTTATTAATACCGAATTTAATACAATCTGTGTCCCATGCTTGATAGTGTGTACTAGAGTACATTTTCAAGTAAACTCATTAGCAGATTTTAGCCAGTGATTCATTGTGCAAATAAGTCTGTCTGCATGGACGACCAGTTGACACCTGATCCCAGAAACTTCGAGCGAATTTTGCTTTTGTGGGAAAGATATATGTTGAGACAAACCCAGTTGAATCATGACTAATATAGAAACCAACAGCAAACCAACTTTTTGATATTTTTATTTTAAAGTGCTCTATAATATTGTCATGAACTTAAAGTATTTTATTTGAAATATCAAACATCCATTAACAAATATTATATGTCCTTAAGTATGACCACAAATTACGTCAGAAAAGGAATAATTTAATTCTGTCTCTTCCTTCGTACGATGCCAAGATCTTAGTGACCTTTGATAATTGATAATTAGATACATTCTCAGAATTGAATATTTTTACAATCGTATACATTCTTAGAACTGAATATAGTCGGATACTTCCTTAGAATTGAATACTTTTATCATCTGATACATTCTTAAAATTGAATGCTATTATGATTGGATACATTCTTAGGATTTAATATTTTTTAATCTGATACATGCTAAACACTGAATTCTGAGGTACCTCTTCAGAGATTTGCACTTTTACATTGAGTTGAAAATTTCAAGAGAACGTATGTCCAAGCGATTGGATTGCGCAGAAATGTTCCATCCCCACTACCAGTTCACGAGGACGACGGCAAAAGGCGTGAGGTCAAGGAAAGCATCACCTCAACAATCTGTGAAGAGCATACTGTTATGTTGGCAGTCTAATCGCATTGGTATAAATGGTTTTGAGCTGTCAATGTTGTGCCAAGGTAACCAGTTTTCTGAATAGAGAATTTCGTTTACTGACTTCAAATATTCTATAAATCAGCATGTTCGTCAGACTTAGCAAAATATGTGGAATGAAAACTTCGCAATCAAACTTAAGAACATTAAACCCACTATCAGAGAGTGGCGTTCCTCGCATAGAACAAATCGCAGAGATGAGGTGTTATTGTGCCGATCTCGTATTAGACACACACGCACCTGACTCATGCATAGCTCCTGAAGGGTGAACCTCGACAAGAATGCATTCCGTGCGAGGGTTCTCTTATAGTGGAACACATTCTTGTCGAGTGTGTCGACTCCACCGTTTGAGACACATATTTTGACGTGAACTGCACGGAATAACGGTGTGAAAATGTACCGCACGAGAACAATCTTCAACTTAACTGTTTCAAGAAATGCGATTTATATAACAAATTTTGCCATTTTGTTTAAGGATTTTGTATGTGTTACCTTTATCTTTAATTTTCTATAATATTTAAAACATGTCTACGTTTTATATTTTATCTTGATCAACTTCATGTGTACGTTTACCTGGAAGGGTTTATCTTTCTAAATTTTTGCGTAATCTATTTTTTCATTTTTTCAACTTTACCTTTAGTTGGCACCATATGGTCGTTTTGGTGCTGTGGTGCCGTTAAGCTACATACATACATACATACATACATACATACATACATACATACATAGCTATTTTGTATGGAAGCATGTGTGCATGAATCAATGGACATCAGACAAATCCTGTGGTGTAGGATGACCTCATTTTTATGTTCATCTGAATTTCCGGATTGTCGAGAAATTTCTCACCATTTTGTCATTTTGTGCCAACAAAATTTCCGGATGTGGAATGCTAGATTAGTGATCAACATCAAATACAATAGTTTGTGTATTTTATTTCCTGGATGGTTGCTAAAGAGTTTTATAGCATGTGCCGACCTATTACTTTATATGTGAAATTTGAACAGGACTACGGTTTATACCGACTTTTTATCTAAGATCTAAGAAGCATCTCCCTTTCAACAATGAATATATCAGTACTTACAGGACATTTATAACTACTGAAAATAAGCAAAAGCAGGATTGATTCGTTAGAAAAGTGTCAGTGAGGACACGGGGGGAGGGGGAATATTTCATGAAACATATACTCAAACGAAATAATACATTCTTCTCTTCTTTCACGCTTATAATTGGATACAAATGCGAAGGTATGTGCTACGAATGAACCAACAGAAAATCATGTGGAATGTTCGCCTGTGCATAATCCAAAAACATGCATAGCCAATTCAGCAAGAAATGTAGGTCATTACAACCACAGTTTACTTGGGTGGGGTGTTGGTGTTAGCATAAGTGACAAATATGAATGCGCACATGAAACATGTTTGACTATCTATGCAGCAGTGTCTAGGAAACTGAGTTACAAACGATAAAGGGTGTCTGGTGGTGTTGTTGCTGCATAGTTTTCAGTGCAAGATAGCTATACATAGCGGCCAGTAAAACTGGTGTAGGAAGAACTCGGAAAAATGCCTAGAAGAACCACCTGCCTACAGGAAGCTTTCTCACATATCCACACTGACCGAGTCCAAGACTCAAACCCACGTGGATAGAGGTGTGATGGCAGTGATCGGTAAAGGCGAGCGCATTAGACCACTAGACCACCCGTTGCCCTGAAGGGTGTCTGGCGCAATTTACCAAAACATTTAAGATTGCTGTATATGTAACTACAGAGTGCAGGGTGGGGGGAGAAAACATACATTTTCATTCGGTGCTTCTTGAAGTTTCTCCCCTAAGATGAACTGCTAACTTTAATAATGGAAAATTTACACGAATCATTTTTGGGCCAACCCCATAAAGTGTCACGTGTATTTGAGCAGACGCTAAAAAATTCAACTCTGATTGAAGAAAAGATGTCCATAAAGCAAATAAGATCTGTTTGAAGCAAAGTATTATTAGTTTCCTTTTAGACCATGTATTTTGGTTTGGGGTTTTTTTTTTTTAAACGGCAACTTTTTAAGTTTTTGCTGATCCCACCTCTCTTTGCCATGCATGCACAGAAAACAGAAAGGACACAAGATATCATCGATAAAACAGATTTTTGTCGTGTACACTGTATTTTGTCTTCGCGAGAGATGGGTAAACTATTCAGCTACCGCAATATAACTTTGCCTTGCATCTGAGTAGTAAAGAAAGTCCAAGAGTTTCGGGCACACTTTTCTATTTATATCATAGCCTACCTGCCTGGTACACTAATCTGCTGTTATGATTTACCTTTCTTCTTGTAGGTGAGAAAGACAGTCCAGTTATGAAGTACTCGTTTACTTCAGGAAATAAAAACAGCCCACAAATACCCGTATTTAAAAAATAATGTAATAAAATGGATGTTCTTGCTTCCTCTGATCCAATATATCATAGTAAAATTAATGAGACAATGTCAAACATAAAGATAAATAAGGATATAGAAGAGAAAAACGCCCTGAATAGAAAGATCGCGCACACACAAAGATGGTGAACAAAATATAATCATGCAAATATATTTGTTTCCATCATTTGGCCTAAAAATAAATGCATTATAAGATGATGAATAATAGATCCATTTCAAACTTTTAAGACTGTGACAGGTGGAGATAGCCTAACTGATCGGAACAGTTTAACGCTTTGTTGCGTATATTTTGAATCATGAAAGAAAAGATATTTCGAATTTTCAGACTCTAAGCTAGAAGAACATGGCTGGTCGTTTATTACTGAACTCGAAGTGCATCACTTTTGAAACTACTACAATTGTACCTGAGCTTACTTACTAATGTTCAGGTTTCTATCAATTGCGCCAAAAGTTTGCTTTATCAATATCGTCTCATTTCTTACATTATCCCAAAGACGGACATTGGCGGAAAGCAGATGGAAGTGAATTGCAACATTTAATTGTGATTGTATTGAAAGTTGAAGCAGAGTGTTCGATCCTTAACGGTTTAAGACTTATCAAATCTCTGTTTTAAACAGAGTCATTTGATACGTCCCCTGCCACAAGCTAAAAGAATTTCTTGTAGATATATAGTGGCCACGTTATGCACAGTTTTATTTATGTCGTTAAACGTCGCGGTTATCGTTTACTGTATCAAGTTTGTGCAATTTTACCTAGGCCCGCATCTTACAGGCTATGTCATTGCTCTCATGAAACATGTGTGCTGTATCGTCCAGAAACATGAATCACAGTGACCTCCTTTTCATGTCAGGGTAACTATATCTTTGTTTCGTTTAGGGTCCTATTACCAACATTATTCCCTATATCGACATGAACCTTGGTATGTATATGCACGAATTCAAAGGAGTACTAAACAATTGTAGCAAACGTTTGGTCATTGTCACATACTTTTCCATGTCCCATTTATCATATGGGGGGGGGGATTTTGGTGTTGTTTTTTTATGTCCATTAACCTCTGACGTAATTGCTTGTATTGTTGTGATACATTATTTATGTAGATATGCTTTTCTTAGTTAACAAGGGTTCATACAGGATTCTGAATGATCAATTCAAAGACTTTTCCCAAACTTTCAAAGACCAATAACATAGATTTCCAAAACCTATTTTCGCTAACATTTTTGTATACAAGTTATGTTATATGAGAAAACAACTAATGCAAAATACTACAATATTGTTTAACGATGAAATAAAACTGAATGGGTCATCAAAAGAAAGAAACCAGGAAAACTCGACTACATCCGAATCTAACAACCTTGGACAATTTTATTTGTGATTATGGAAAGAAGTTAAAACGTTTGGGTTTATTTCAATTTTCAAAGACTTTTAAAGACCTCAGGGTAATCTGCTCGATTTTCCCAAACTTTCAAGTCCTTGAAAATGCTACCTCATTTTTCCCAAACTGTCAAAGACCTTCAAAGACCGTATGAACCCTGTTAACCCATAACTACTTACTGGATAATGGCGAAAAGCAAACGAAATATGTAAGGAATTTACTTAGTGGTTTAATATCTTTATTCAAGATGCCAAATAACAAATACAACGTGTTTTACTATTTTGAGCTAGACAGTGTCAGCCTATGTGAAACTGATTTGCGTATATTTCATTCTCACCTCAATATCCAGGAGTTGGAATGTTACGACAACCCATCGTTTAGCGATCGTGACAGGAAAGAGGTTGGACTAGGCGACATTAGCAAGCCGGTGGAGCAGCCTATCGGTGAGATAACGTTTGGGAATCGAAAGAAAGACTTTTCCCCGGCCCCTGAGATGGCACTCGAAGACAAAATTAAGCTCGGATTTCTGATCGGCTTCCCAACCATACTCTTCATATTAGCTATCATTCTCACAGCTGCATACAACTAACAGTAAGTCAATTACCCTCCTCCACAAACATGTACCCCAGTCTCTCTCTCTCTCTCTCTCTCTCTCTCTCTCTCTCTCTCTCTCTCTCTCTCTCTCTCCTTGACAAACTCGCTCACCATTTCTTTCCATTGTTTCTTTCTTTTTTAAAAGTAGTTTCTAACTCATAATGTACCTAGTCAAAGTGATGACGTGTTAATCGAAGACCCTTCATTGCAATCCTGCGTAGGGTTATCCTGGAGGCAATTTTGCCTCTCAACCCCAACAAACCTCTCTGTCTCTCTCTCTCTCTCTCTCTCTCTCTCTCTCTCTCTCTCTCTCTCTCTCATGGTTTTGAAAAATACAATCAATTTCTTTATTTTCAGAAATAGGGTGAACAAAGTCTCGGGTTGATGCTTTATATTAATGCAGTTTAGATAAATAAACGAACTGGAATGATAGCCTTATCTTTATTGTACTGCGGTAATTGTTTAACGCTGTAGAAGCTGATAAACGCGTTGCAGGGTTTGGAAAATTTCCACTGATACTACTCTTTTCCTTCCTTCGTTCTTTCTTACTTTCTTTCTTTCTTTCATCATCATCATCATTATTTCTTTTGTTTTCTTTCCTGAGTCACTCTTCATATCCAAGTTATTAAATATGTTTTCATATTGCGCACAGCATACTGAATATATGGACAATAAACAGCTTCATGTTCAGATAATTTCGCATTATTTTCAGATAGGCGTCACGTCCGCGACGGCTGTACATATGAAGATATATCTGAACTCAGACGCGTCCCCGCTGAAGAATGCTGATCAAATGTCACGAACTTGGAAATGAAATGACAATGTGTACATAAGTAAAAGACTAATGAACTTTGCGATTTCTTAAGGATATGTCTCATTCTTTTCGATACAAAATGTGTCCACATTACACCTATCACACTGCTTACAGTATCGCCAGCAATAATAACTTTGTGCAATATGTAGTGTTCCAAAGTTGTTTTGGTTTGATTTTTTAAATCTTTTTTTCTAGAGTGAGCGAGTAAAACTTCAACGGAGGCGAATTTTTTTTGGGGGGGGGGGGGCAAACATATAGTGGTCAGCGATTAAGTTTTATGAGTGTACGCCAATACATATTTAGAGGTGAAGGGGTGAGGGGGCACCCACGTTACCCCTGTGTGCGGGGGCCCGTAAATCGAACAATATTTTCATTCGCAACTTCATAGTCAATCCAATCGTAGAAAGAGCCGAAGTGGTCCGAATTAATTGCTTTTTCTTTTCTTGTGAAGAAATTTCTAGCGGACAAACTATATTGTTTTCTGCAAATGAATACGCCGACATACGGACCCAGAACACAATTAATTTTTACTATATATTCTCTACATTTGTTTCTCAGTACTGAACTTTCCTCTGTGTGACAATCAGTACAAATCATATGTTAATCTAAAATACCTTTAAAGATGACTTCACGGTGAAGTTCTTGTCATAGGTTCACCGGCATTTGTTTTGAGAGGCTGGACTGTAAACAAACCAACGTGCAATAGAACACAGATTTCACTTCCGGATCATCAACAAGACCGTAGTACTCACTGTATACTGTCGCCGAAACACACACAGATAGCCATACCATAAGCTAATATTCTAAAGAATAAACAATTACCTTTAAATCCATACCAAGAATGCCTAAATCTAACTCTTGTATCACCACCAAACGGAGACAGGAAAAAATGCTCTAAAAATAGACTGGGACTACATTCATGGGTACTGAACCAGAACTATTAATTGTAATCTGATTCCATACATCTAAGGCTTATTTTTGTTTTGCAGAAATAGCTGAGGAGGTCTGAATGTATACTGTCTTCATACTCATCACATATTCTGATGCCCTCATCTCTTTAAGATGCGAGTCTTTGACTCTTTTGAAAGAGACTCGGAGGTAACCTTAGTGATACTTCCCTGTATGGCGGACAAGCATCCTTCTACATGTGCGAAGAATAGAACCTTATAACTTGATTAGGTCATGAAAGTTAAACTAGACATTTCAACAATTAATGAAATACCTGTACCTATCATGTGTAAGGCTATTTCTGCAACTTTGCAATGAAAAAACTGAAGAAATAATTCGGATTCTATTGTCTGCAACTATTGCTTGTGTTGCTGGTGATGAAATGTGATCTATTCATTGTGACGTTATGAAATTGTATTATGATGTATTAACAACCACGGGGTTAAGAGCAGTTCAAAATGGCCATTATTGGTGTTGCTCTGCTGTTTCGTATTTTGCCTAGGGAGGGTGAAATTTTTAAAGTAAAAGAATTTCCCAGGTTTTCTTCACTGGTTATACTGGCTATTTAAAAATGATCTTGTATATATTGGGTATTACTAAATGAACGTTTAATTCCCTTTATTTTGTTGTTTGATTGATGAGTGCATTTTGGGTTATAGAGTATACGGCTTGGCTTTGCTTCAGATGTGCACCTCTCAAAAAACTGCTAGCTCCGCCTGGTTATTTTCATTTTCCTGGACTTCAGAGGTAAACTGTAAAACCAAAAACAGCCAATAATTGTTTTTTTGTACATTTTGTACATTTGGTAATTCATTTACTGCACTTTCAGGAGTTGATACTGTCTAGTCTGGCAAAATTCATTTTCCGTATTTTAATAACTGCTGAAGCACATGGAAGCAGTCATTTTGGTCAGCTGTGTGCTTAGATCATGTACAGTTTTTATAAGTACAATATCCAATGAAACTTTAATCACAGTATATGAAAGTAATATAGATGTTTGCCAATATTCTCTCCATTGTGCATGTTGCAAATACAAACAATTTCACCTTATAGCTGTCACTCTCTTTGAAGATCATAATATCTGTAGAGTGCGCGATTTGTGTCCAAGGTTTTTTCTGGAATGCGATGGAAAAGGACAAAGATGTTACGATTGACTCATCACATTCATTTCCCTGTGCTGTTTGAGACGAGAATATGCCTTCAATGTATGTCTTGGCAGTAAATTACATACATATCTTTTGTTCGCCAGAAGTTTTGCTGCAGAAAAAGAAACCCTACTCAATTCTGCTCACTGGCTATTTCTAGGATTGGATTCCTTGTAGGACTGACCAAAAAGTTTTGACTTAAAAAAATAGTTTGACACATTTGCAACTTCTCAGTTAATCCTTCTTTTGAAAATAACCGAAGTGGTCTGAACATCAGCATACATCTGAGGTATGATCCAAGGCACTAACATCAAAGCTGTAGCTGGACTGTGTGAAAAAGATGTATTTCCAAAACTTAAAAATGTGACAATGAAAGTACCCCAGTAAGCATGGAAAATTCTGAGTTTTGCAAAAGTACATAATAACACATCTGATGAAGAATTTTACTTTTAATTCACTTTACAATCAAGACATATATTAGACTGACCAAAGCAATTCATCATAACAAAGTAATGGGGCCACATGTTGGAAACTCTTTTGCTAGACTCTTAACATGCATACATGTCAGCCTAGCTGGGTGGCATAGGAATAATGTACAAACTTGTATTGTAAAGTGCCACTTGCAAGAGGCACAATCTTGGCAGTCATGGTGTTACTTATAACCTCAAAAAGGTCAATAAAATTTGGTTCTTTATCTGGATAATATAAATTCAAGTGCACCACCCCAATTATTTTTAACAAACTTTTGCTATTTATGATCTCAACAAAAGCAAACTTTTCTATTTTTGTTTGATTGTTTACGTACATTTCACTTGTTACTCAGACGTGTATATTGTTCTAGTTTTCTATCAACTTTTATGCTACAAATTTGTTTTGTTTGTGTTTTATCATCCTCTGACAAAGAGCTCTAGGGACTGAAACTGATTTTTAACTGTGCCACTTCCAACTACTGTCTCGCCAGCAATATAAGGGTAATTTTACATTGTTGTTGTTGCTGTTGGCATGAATATTAACTTTTTGTAATTAGCTCAGTTTCGTCAGGATAGTTGATGGGTGCACTCATCTTGGAGGGTTCTCTTCACCTTGAGCAAAACTAGGTCAAAGTTACCTGGTTTTTACACTCCAGTGAGGATGTTAAGTTTTTTTTATTTCATTTAGATTTTTCTGACACTGTTACTGGTAATGAAACTTGATGGATCTATCCAAATTGAACGATACTAGGATACCATCTGCAGAAGTAGGTCATGATGACTAGGTCACTGTTACCTACCTTTTATAATCAAGTAATTTTGTTATGGTTTTTGCATTTAGCTCTGTTTCTCTGACACCATTGAATGTACAGTCATGAAACTTCATCCTGGAGGTTACTACCCACCACATGCAAAAGTAATTGTAATTTACTCTTCATGCTTAGGTGATTATGTTCATATTTTGCATTTAACTCAGTTTCTCTAACACTGCTGCATGTATGGTATATGAAACATGATGTATTCATCTTGAAGGGTACTAATCACTACGGGCAAAGTAGGTTACAGTGACCTACTTTTCATGTTCTAATGACTGCAATACATTTTTTAATCTAGCTCTATTCCTTGGATAGTATTGTGTGTACAGTAAAGGAATTGGTGTACATTTATTTTAGGAATATTGTACTCATCTCTCATCAGTATGTATTTTTTCTTGCTCCAGTGACTATGCGAAGACTTTGGATTACAATGCCTAAAATTACTGTTTTTTTAAATAAAAAAGTCAGCAACTGGGTCAAGTAGCCTGATTATGGTATGATGGCCAACAAATACTTCAGAAACTTATATTTACATGGTTTAGTGACCCACAGGTAAAAGGAAACAATTATGAAGTTCTGCAATAGAAGCTTACCAGAAAAGTAACTGAACAGAATAAAAGAAAAGAATCTGTTGATGCTGTCAACAGGAAAGTGATTATCTCACTTCTCACAAACCTGGGCTTGACAATAAACTGCCACAAAACCAAAAACTTTTTTTTAGTTTTTAAAAACTTCACTCAAACTGACTTGGGTCCAAAACATTTTAAAGTTATACTGAAATGGTTCTTATAAACATGCCTCAAAGCACATGCACAAAATGTGACTGCACCATAAAATTGACATTGTAACCCCAAAATGAATAGACCTCTTTCTTACCCAAAGTGTAAGCTGTCCAGATACTTTGGCAAAAGTCAAAAACTGACCAAATCAATAGGTTTCTGACTTACTACAAGTGTAATGTTTACTGCAGGTCTGTAATGTAGATCTAAAGTTGCTTCCCCTTACCCCAAGTACAAGCCATCCACAATGATTGACCTACTAGGTTTGTGATGTGATTGTGTGGAAACCATTTTCTTTCTTTCAGTCACTGTGAACTTGGCCTTTGATCTTTTAACCCCAAATTCAGCAAGTTACTTTATTAACCTAGTAAAAGCCACCACCACAAATTTTTTTTCTGGTAGATGGTACAAAAATAAAGTTATTTTGAAGGAATGAAAAGGGTGATGAAAAACATGATAGGTATACTGACAGATGGACAGATGTCATAAGGTACACGCTGCTTTTTGGCATGCATGTTAGAAAAGGAGAAGACAAGAAAAGGAAAAGAAAGATAAATGGTTTAATATAAATGAGTATTTAAGGCATTGATTTCTTCATCAAAAATATATTATTTGCTTAATCTCAATCTAGTGAGATTAAAAACATGTCATAAAGTAATGCAGAGATATCTAAAATTATCACTGTACACATCATATAATTATATTATTCATCAGCATAATGTCAGATTGCACATTGAAAAAAAAATAAATGATTACCTGCAAAGTGTTCCTAAGTAGATTAAGAATAATTTAATTCAAGGATAAAATATTTTATAACCAACAGAATTAATACCAAACTGAATGTACATCTCATGGGTCAATTTTGATGCAGCAAAATAATTAATTTTATAAATATATAAAATGATAACTATACCAAAAAAAATAAGAACAAAAATAACATGGCTGAAAGAAAGTAAGACCTGTCCAAAAACACTGATATACAGTCTGAAAAAGTTTCCATTACCAGCCAATTGGAAATGAGCTTTTGAGTGTGACGGCATTTGTGAAAAGAAAAGATCAAAAGAAAATCTGAAGCATAAAGTCAAGCTCAAGAGTTCTTCAGTTTCCAGAAATGATTCTGAAGGACAATTGGCAAGCCCACTTAGATTTACAGCCCAGTAAACTAAAAATAAATGAATTTCAAAATTAATACAAAAAATAGTAAGCTATGATGACTATGCTGTTAAACTGAACATGAAAGCAAAGAAATACAATATCTCCTTTTACTATAATGATGACTGAATGAGTCTAAGAAAAATTATGTGTTTTTCTTGTATTGCTAACATGAGATAAATCTGCAATATAATAATCACAAGAGATTGAGCTCATCTTTCATGTTAACAGGGATCAAAAACAAATCAGTAGAACAAATATCTGATAATTACTACAAACTTTTCTATTCTCAGTAGAGTAGTGACTGAAATGGGTGAGTTAACTTAAGTCTTACATAATACTACAGCCTGCTCTCCCAGCATTATACCACAGCAATATTTACACACACTGAAGAAAAATAGCTGGACAGTGTGATGAAACAGAATTGCTGGAGTAGGTAACTTTATAAAAATTAATGTAAAAATAACAACAACAAAAACTGTATTTATTAACTTTCAAAAATGTTAATCATACAAAAATCCAAAATTGTTTGCTTGTGCATGACTAGTTACACCATGAATTCATTTTTTTCATATTTACTGCATTTTTTGTGACTTTGTGAGCATTGTTACCATCAATGATACTTAAATATTACTGCTCACTGGGTCTTTAAATTCAAGGTTTGTAACTACTACAAAATCCATGAAAATCTGGTACCTCACAAAAAAAATACTAAATTCTCAGTAGTTGATACTTTAGCTATAATAAAATTAGTTACAGGCTTTGCAGTTTATATAAGGATATAGATGACATAGTAGTTAACACTACAGGTCCTGCAATGGTGACTATAATGCACAACCTTCTGTAACTATTATATAATAAAACATCAATTATTTGGACCCACTGAGGCACAAACATTTGTCCAGATACTGGGTTGTCTGGATGATCAAATTATGGTCAAAAGACAGAACTGTATGCATGACTGTATATGTATCATTAATTAAATTCAAGTATTAACATCAACATTTTTGTAAAAGCTGGCATATTTAAAATCTGAAAAAGTAGAAACAACATGAATATTAAGATACTTTAATTAAATACAAAACATAGATTCTTTTCATATCTGTGTCATTAAATTAATCTTGTAACCCATTAAGTCACCAATGATCACTGATCAATAGTTAATTACAGAGGCCTGGACTTCAGCATGCACCTGATTGGACCTTTATCAGTTGTTAATCATGCCTGAAGAGCTTTGGATTTGTGCATGACAAATTACAAACTGTCACTCCAGCACCCACTGGCCAACAATCTGGCATAAGAATAAACTTTCTTTGTATCCCAATCTCTCCCTTGATCTCTCCTAATTACCTTCATTTTTACTTTAAAAACCAATTAATTTATGCATAATATAAATATGTTCAACTGTGTTTGTTTCTGATTTGTTACTAGAGCTGGATATCATAAGCAATTTTGTATCTCTGAACATACCATGATATATGTACAATATATATCACAATTATATTGGGGACAAAATTTCTGAGGGTGGGACCAGAGACTTCTTAAAATTTTTGTCTGTCAAAAGCAGTAAAACTATTTTGCTCTGATTTATAGCTAAATAACACCATAATATATCCATTATTTGCAAAAATTTAATTATCTTGCAATAACAGAAAATAAATAGCTCAAGAAAATTGCAATCCCCCACTTCCCAAAAATTAAATGATAAGTACTTTATGTGTATGTTAATTGTTGTATAAACTGTAATCTTAAAACTAACTAAAGTGGGGTGCTTAAGCTTACACTATAGCTGACATCTTGTGAAAGATTATGTGCTGACATTAGAGATCTTGTTGATAAAAATGTGAAGTTCTGAAACTGCAATCTACAATTAACTAGTTACACTACTGATAAAATCGGCAAGGACACTGAGCGGGATGCCAACACAAGATATTTATCAGAAAGGGCCATTAAACATCCAGTAAACATACAACACACATCCTCAAATGAGAAATATTTATTTGACTTAAAAAAATTAATTAAAATTTAAAAGAGAAAATAAGTGCTTCCTGGGAAATCTTAGAATTATTCAGTCATACAAAGGAATGCATGTACTTAAAAATCATAAATATCCCAAAAGTTGGATTTGGCCTGAATATCTTTCACAACAAGCCATTTGGCCATCATGCTAGCATACGTAAAACGTGTCAAACATGTGATTAAAGGATCATCAATATAATTATATCTTGTCATATTCAAAATTGATTTGGGAAAAATACAACAGTCGTGTAAAATTAAATAATTTAAGAATTAAATTTGTCAAAAGATTGCTCTGGAATTACCACTGATTCTCTTCTGACAGAAACAACCAACATACCAGTACAGTGAAAACGTACAGTGGTATGTACCACAGGAAAAAATACTGCAGTAAACCGGTATACGATGCACATCTATCTATGACCCTATTCTACGTTGACATTATGGCTAGTAAATAAATTTCATGTATAGATCCATGTACATTGTAATAAGTAACAACGTCTGGGGACACTACAGTAGTATGTACAAATGAATAGTCTAGATAGTCAAGGTAATAAAAATGGACAGGGCAACAGCAATCATCTTAGTAACCATTTAATGATATTTCCTCTAAAGTACTGTACATCCTTTAGGCTTCCTTCCCTCAAGAAAATTTGGCACTTGTGGCAAATGATTTGATACATCCAGAGAATGGGCACTACTCCAATGGTTTCTTCCTGAAAAAGATTTAAAGAAAAGCTTATTTCTTGCACACCTGTAAATGTAATGTGCTTTCCAACTAGCTGAATGTAAAATTTGAAGCAAATAACATCACTGAAACACTGTCAGATATTTCAACACTACTGTTTGAGGCTTTGAGCTCATCTATTGTAATTTTAATGTCACCAGTGTTTTATGGACTATGCTGACATCTTGCTGGTAAAACGACAGTAAAACCAGCATTAACGTCCTGAAATCAAGACTATTGTCAGCTAAATATAGCATAGAACAACATTAACAGTCTCAAATCCCCTGAGATAAGACCATTATCCCATAAATATAGTACGGACCAACATTAACATCCTAAAAATCACCAAATACAAGACTACAGCCCATGGTGCCAAGTTGTCTAAAACATCTACCATTATCAACTCATTTCTGCCCACATGGGTATGATTCTCGGGCTTGGCCTATATGGGTATGCTAGAAAACTTGCCAGTAGCTTCCTGTGGAATGGTTGTTCTTCCCAGGGCTTTTCTGGGTTCTTCCTCCATTAGTTGTACTGGCTGCCATGTATATTCTATGATGTGCTGAAAAATGGTCTTAAGCTAAGAACTACAACCAAATACAAGACCATTACTTATCTGCTAAATATAACATAGAATAACATGAACATATTCAAATCCACAAATACAAGACTCTTATTCCTAAAATATAGCACAGACCATCAACATCTTCAAATCCCCAACAGAATCCTCTACATGTAAACACAAAACAAGGCTCAGTCCTGAAACACAGCCTGGTTCAAATTTCATTATTCAAGACTACATTCCTAAATATCCCTAAATACTGCATGGCACAAGTCCTCAAATACAATACTGTTATCCCCTAAATATAGTGTGGACCAAATTTCATGTTGTAAAGGTAAAAATTGTTTACTTTCCTTTCTTCTTTTAACATTTGCTTTTATATTGAAGACTAAAGCTGTCGTCAATGGGTACCTAGGTACTTGGGCACCCACCTGTTGATAATAACCCAGAACATCAGGAGCAACTGAGACACAGAGTAATGATTACAGTTCGAGGCTCGTGTCATGTGACTGTTGGCTTCTGTGCATTTATCCATCATTAGACCTCTGGCTAATTTCCTTTTTTTCTATTTATAGTAACTGTGCATGAAACAGTTCCAAGAAAATAGACATGTTTCTTGAATGTGAAACCACATGTCACAGATTCATTATATTTTGATATAGTGGACCAGTCTAAATTGAAAAAAATGATCCCAGATATTAAGAGAAACAGGCTTTATCGATGTGAATCATGGATGTTATGTGACTGAAAAATGTTAGAGGAGAGGGATTTTTTAAAACTGAAAAACATGTTTAATCTGGGAAAGGACAAATCAATAGCACTTGACAAATTTTGAAAGAAGAATTTGACAGTGATTTAATACAGCATTCATTAATTTTGGACTTCACAACCATTCATGCCCATTCAGTGAGTTAAAGTGAGTGTTACCCATAAATAATTTATCAAATTATTTTGTGTTTATACTCTCATACTAACTACTAATCCACATGGATTTAGCCAATATGTGACTTGAATTTTAACTACAAATCAAGTTAGTAGCAAAGATAAATGTACGTTTTTCCTAAAGTTTTCTGTAATATATAGGTTGCTCTTTTTATGCTCAGATTACACTTATTAGTAATAATTATGCTTATACCTCTCTTGCGGGGGCTAGCATGTATGAACCTATCAAAATGCAGTTCAGGTTTACATTTAATACAATTTCCCTCTGATCAGGTTCCCAGATAACCAATCGTTAGGATCAATGAGTACCATGGAGAAGTTTCCTAAAATACTGACAGCTTTACTGAAGACATTTTACATTTTGCAATTATCACAGATAACTATTTACATACATCAAAATTATTTCTTTGCAAATGTTGATAGGCACATGTGCATTCAGCTTAACTGCTCAGGATAAAAACAAAAACTAGTTTAAAACAAAACTGCCTATAGCAGACCTGCCAACCCTAATGAGTCTGTCTCAGTAAGGCAGTGATTTTTTTCCATAAGATTGACCAGTTTTCAGTAAGGTGTAACAAAATATCAATAACTGCTATTGTAAAGCTGGAAAATGTAATTAAAAGTTCAATGCATCGACGATAAACATTATGTTCAACTGAAAAGTTTTTAAAGTACACGCAGACTTTATTTACCACTAGTACAGTTGCACAAACTTTAGTTCCAAACCCTATGCAACTCAATGGCTTGTTGCTATCTCTCAACTCGACGTAATTCTTGGAAATTCTTTTTCCATTTCACATGACGATGGCAATCATATATCCTGCCACAAGACATACCCAAATCGGCATGTGATGTCCAATAAACGTAATTGTGTCCTTTCCAGCTTTTATTCACAAGAATCTGATGTTATGTATATGTAATTAAATTGCCTGTGTGTTAGTTTTAAAATTCTTTTTTATTTTAACTTTGTTTCATTACATTTTATTGTAATGATTATTTTCTCGGGATTTGATATTTTTTCCAGTAAATTCAGTTTGTTTAGAATGTAAAAATATTACATTAGCACTATTTTTAGCTCACTCTGGTTCACAGATTTTGTAAACATCGAGTGAAGATGATTGGCTGTTACCAGGGTCATTTTCTGATTGCATGATGGCTCTAATTTGTAAACAACTTTTTTATTTGAATTTTATAATAAGATTTGCTGGGTTCTTCCATGGAGGACGTGCCTACCAGTTGTTAGCTTCTATTGAAATGTTCAAATTAGTATCACATAGCCCGTCACGTGAAGCACCATGTGATCTAAAATTAAGGCTTAAAACAGCTATTTTCTACTGGTTCGAGTGAGTTGTATTTTAAACCTTGAGGGCTCAAGAGGTTTCAATTGTTGTTGCCAGTTTGTTTTTGAAGTTCATCTATTTTTAGGAATTTAATAATTTATTCTCTAGAAAACTAAACAAGTGTACTTTTTATAAAAAGTTCTGGGACAAAGAAATTCAGTGGAAATTTATTATGGAATTCTATACGGAAACATAAACTGTGATTCAATTGAGGATCTGTTACCTTCAGGACAGACATCATGTGATGTCATCGCCTCCATATTAGAATTTCATCGAGATTCGAACCCAGATTCAATTAGAACTGTTTAGCGACAGGACTGATAGTATTCAATCTTAGGATTCAATTTTGGATTATATTCACAAACCGTAAGTCCTATTTCCAATTTTTACATTGTTTTCTAGAGAAATAAATTATTTTGTTAAAATTTACAAAGCTTGTTGGCTTCACTCTTTTCTCTTGTTATTTTTGTATAAGCCTACACGTAACACTGAATACTCCTTTTTATTCTTCTGTGTTGATTATTAACACTTTTCTAGAAGCTTATTTTTGCTTTCGTCTTAAACATGCATTGCTTTCTGGATGCCATTTTTAAAAATTCTATAATCAACAGTTTGATCAGGCAGATGCTTTGCATGAACAAATAGGTACAGTTTAAAGCATCTGCGGTGCTGCTGTAAAGTTAGTCTGGTTCCCTGACTAATTTCACTAGTTCTAATATGAAACCCAGATCCAAATCAAACACAGACGAACCAATTATCCGGATTTTTGGGCACCAATCATTTTCCCATAGTTTTTGCTTGTATGCCGTAAGTCCGTATTTTAAGGGTAATTTTCATAAGACTAACAGCAAAATCGTAAGGGTTGGCAGGTCTGATATAATGGCATGGTTTGATTGCAAAGGTGTACTACTTCTTATGATGCATCCCATGTATTATGTTACATCACTCGGCTGCAATTTAGTCAAAGAGTTGTGGCAAAGGTTAATGTAGATCAAAGATGCACAAAATATAAGTTGAAGCAACTTAGTTCTAACTGAGAGGTGTATTAATTCTCATCATGCATCTGTATACAACGTTTCATGACTTTGTAAGCAGTAGAGTAAAAGAAGCTAAGCTAAACACAAAGGTTAATGCAATGAAGTATGAAATAAAAGACATGGTACCTATTCTGCAGAGGTCACCCAAGATCACTTAATAATGAAATATAGGTCACAGTGACCAAGTTTTCATTGATGACTATAGAATTCCTCTTGAAGCATTTACATACCAAGTTATGTGACTTATACATGCAACAGTATCTCAGAAAGTGACCTAAATGCAAGCCTTAACCTCAGTGTTGATGACAAACAGACATTAATCCACCAGGCAGAATTACTTGGCAATCTGGCTTTTAAGTATGTAATTAAGGAATATTGGTAACTAACACAATCAAGAAAAACTTGTGTACTTACTTCTCATCTTCTAGTTCTTTATCTCTCTTCCTCTCTCTGGATGACCTATTTAGCTTGCCACCTACAACAGAATTGCCAAAAATGAATTTTCCTGAGCAAAAGGGGTAAAACAAAGTTTTTCCTGTATAAAGTTATTTCATTTCTCTACTAATATCTGATAACAAAGAGACTGACTTCGTCAACAGGATCAGTATATGTGTATATGTACACAGGGGTCACGCTACCAGGCAAAGTGGGCAACCAAGTTGCCTAAAAAATATAAACTTCATCTTCTTCTGTCAGGAAAGCGAAAACGACTTCGCCCTGTGATTTTTTTTTAGAGGTACATTGACTGACCATACTTTTTTAGATGCCGCCTCAACTAAGCCAGGTTAGTTCTGTGTAATGTTGTAGTGAATTGTATTCATCAAGTCGTCATTGGCTAGGTCTAGTTTTGATATCAAATACACTGACAAACAAACTCATAAACATTCACAGGCATGTGTTTTGATAGCTGATTGACCATTAACCCTTTCTCGAGTAAGTTAGCAACTATCAGTCCTCGATTTCTTTTGGTTATCCTTTAATGATAAAAACACACAAAGCTGTATTTTGAAACTTTAACAATAGTATGAAAATAGCAATTTGTGTTTTAAGAACAGTATCGATGATCTGGATATTTTAACTACCTCTTGTACACTATTTTGTCATAAAATTAGTTTGAAACTATAAGTGAACCAGTAACAGGGAAATCTCTCATTGTGTGTGGGAAGTACTAGTTTATTAGACTGTCTGTTTTCATATATCATCATGCAAATATATTCAGAAAAATATACAACTCATAGAAAGCAAAGCCAAGATATTATGTTATTTAAGATCTAACTTTAAAATGCAATTATGCAGGTCAGAAACATATAGGACAATGCTATGTTGTGGAATTCACAAGAAGTGCTGAAAGGTCAAAGTTGTTTTCTGACTTGACTTGTATTTGTGAAAATATGGAAAAAAGCAGCAAAGCAGATGCTATTTAACCAATAACTGAAATTACTACAAGTACGTACAAGTATGCAGACAAATAAATAAACTATAAATTTGCAATCCTATCAATGGACTGTTGAAATGAAGCTATATAAAGTGAGTGGTAACATTACAAAAACACATCCTTCTAAAAACAGATGCACTCATATGTCTGTGTTGATTCGGTTGAAAAGATGGGTTCAGTTCACATAATGACAATAAAAGAGCCATGTCTGTAATTATATGCATTTTAGTGCATTATGGATGAATAATTAGGATAATGTTTTATCAGAAACAAAGAAATTATGAAGAACAGTATGATCTGAAGACCTGTGTGCATTGGCCCTCATGTCTATGGTATAGGGGTTGTTTCAAATGCTTTTAGAAATCTTTCTAAGTGCCATTATTGTGAACTGTTAGAAAGTATTTTTTTTAAATTGATTAACGATAGTTGATTAAGCATTTTTACTAACATACAATTACAATAAAGTAATCTGGTTACTCATTTAAAATTTGTTACAATGTAGTTTCTATAATTCTCTTTTAAAGTCATATGGCCAAAATAACTCCGAAAATGTTCAACCTGAAAATAAAGTATTGCTTAAATCCAATGTTAAATGCAAATATGAATACTAGAAAACAGAGGGAATAATTCAAATAAGAGAACACTCGTTATATATATATATATATATATATATATATATATATATATATATATATTTTTATATATATTTTTGCATTTTTTGCTTCACGTCCACTTCTCCCCATTGAGCTCTATATATATATGTCTGCATCATCAATATCAAGCTGCCTATAAAATTTACCTGAAGTTCAAATCAAAATTAAAGAAGTTATTATGTGGAAATAAAAGTGAGTTAGTCTGACAATCAAGTCTATAACTCTGCTGAATAATGAAGAGCACTGACAGTCAAAATCATCACAGGTCTCATGAAAAATCATGCTGCCTGCCAAAATCTGGATGAAATCAAGCAGTATTAATTAGGGAAATTATTGTTGAAATACAAATCTAGGATTACATTTCCATTAAAAGATGATACAGAATGCTGACAAATGAATTTATCCAATGTCTCACTAATATCAAGCAGCATGCCAAATGTATCAGAAATCAACAATAATTATGGAAGTTATTGTACACAAACAAATGGGGTTGAGTCTGTCAGTCAAACGGGGGAGATAACTATGCCATGGTCTCATCAATCGCAAGCAATATAAATAATTTGGCTCAAATCAAATAATATTCAATGGATCTATTTTGAGAAAAGGAAAAATGGTAAGATTGACATCCAGGGACCATAACTCTGTTAAACGATGATGTAGAAAACTGACAATCCAAACAAGTCAAGGTGAGATATCAAGCTGCATACCAAATCTGGATAAAAAAATCGCACAAAAATTAAGGGAGTCAATTGTGCCAAAACAAAAGTGATAATCAGGGGATTTAATTTCATATCACAACAACATAAAATACCAACAGCCAAGATCTCATACAAGCTGCATACAAAATTTAACTGAAGCAGTTTTTGTGCAGAAATGAAAGAGGAAGGGTCTGATAATCAAGGGCTATAACTCTGCTAAAATAACAACACAAAGATGACAACATCTCATGCAAAGGTATCATCCCTATCAAGCTGAATACCAAATTGGGCAGAAATCTTATAATGATTAATTGAGTTTCTGTTAAAAGTAAAACATAGATGGAAGGAAGGCTAGACAGACATTCCCCCGTTTAAAGCCATCCTAGCATTTCTACAAGCAGGGAAACAAATCAGGCTTTGAACACCAGGCCTTCACATCAAGCCAAAGCAATAAGCACTGCTGTAAAACAAGTGACATTAATGTTGATGAGTAAATGAAGCTTTATAATGATTCATCCCAAATATGAACAAAATCTATCATGGGGCTTAAGAAATAAGAGCAAGTGAGAAAAAAAATCAAAACCTTAATACAAATTTTCTGATTTTGCCCTCCATCCAAAAGGTCCAAGAGGTGAACACATATGCCACAGAATTACTTTTCTTAGTGAACACGTATGGCACAGAATGACTCATCTTAGCATTATGACGATTCATATCAAGACTGATAAGAATCCATTTCAGGGTTTGGGACAATGAAAAACTTTAAGCTAAACTCAAGAATGCTGTAACTGCTGACAAAAAGGGACTGTTATGACTTGCTTTCCACTAACATGGACTGAACAAAAAGTTGACTGAAAAAGGTGCTTCTGTATTTTACTGCATGTTATGTCAATCCCAAATGTTTGAAACACACACCCAGATCTGTTGTCACATAATAAGCTAGTGATGAGGGTCTATGATGGTTGTTATACTCAACACAAATGCTGATATAATTGTAAGTATGATTATGATTAACTAGGCTTCAGTAATATGCACCTGGCAGCATCCAACAGGTACAATAGGACTGATACTGTAAGGGTAAGTATGATATATGATTATCTTGGCTACCAGTAACTTACCTCTAGCAGCATCCGCTAGGTACAACAGGACTGCAGCTATAAGGGCCACTGCAAAGAAAAACAAATAAAATAACATTAGATGATGCATGTACCTATTTTCTTTTTCATTGTACCTTTTAGAGATACATGAAGATGCCTCTAAAAGATCTAGATCTACATGCAATATTAAAGTATATGTGCAATGCACATGGTTCAATACGTTCATATGCCAGTTTATACAAGTGCAGTCCTAGACTAAATCAGAAAAAGGTGATCTTTAGAACTCTGTGCTTCATCTGTGTCCTTGTGTTCATGTCTTCTCCATGCATCTGACTTTCAAAAACTTGACAAAACTTAAATGCTAAAATGGTTGACACTGCTGCCAACAGAAAAGCAATATCTATAACTCCTCATGGTAATGGATGAAACAAGAATTATTTTTTTAAGAAACACATCACATGTTCCCAAGATGAGCTTTTGACATATCAAACTATAACTCTATGGCCCTATCTAAAAGTGGTAATGTCAGAGACATAATGAGAAGTATATTATGATGCTATATTCCAAATATGATATTCATTTTTTAAGAACCCATGAGATATAAGTTATATAATTTTAAAACAATTTTAACCAAGAAGTGTCTTATTTCTTAACCCTATGGCCCCAGTCATGGAATGACCATGCAGTTCAATAGTTAAAAGAAAGCATGTACTGATGTTATAGCCTCAATATCACATAAAGTTCTTGTCAGATTATTACACCAAAACAGATGAAAAAATAGTGTTCCTTTTCTTGCCATTGTGGCCTCGCTGTGTGACATTAGCAGGGCATAGACTGGTTCTTGGTGAAAGAGAAGCATGTGATGATGTTGCATCCCAAATGGAAGTGGATTGAGCAATACCTTAATTGATGTATAACTTCTGTAAAGTAGTTATCCACACTTTAACCAGTGTGATAAAGAAAAGTCTTCCTCTTGACCCATGGACCCACCCAAGAATATAACCAAGAGGCAAAAGGTGGTATAGGAAAGCATGGGATCCTATAAGTATGGGATGCCATAATACTCCAAGTGTGAAGTGAACTGGTTGACAGTTTATTAAAACAAATATTAAGCACATTTTTTTAAACCAACTGTGAAATGGTATCTTATATGACCAAATGATGTTTAGCAGTCCTATATTTAGGCACTATAGTTGACTCTGGAGATAACCTACCCAAGGGACTTAATCGTCAGGACCTTTGCTCAAGACATGTGCTCTTAAACTAAATTTACTGTGCAGAAACCACTGTCTTTGTATAAGACTGATTTTGACCCTGACCTTTGACCTTCAGACCCTTAAATCATTTTCTTTCTTACCCTCATTGTAAGACATCCATAAAGTTTGTTCATTGGCCCATTTTCTTTGAGTCACAATGACCATGAAATCTGATTTGTTGACCCCAAACTCAGAGTACTTCCATAAGTGCAAGCCATCCACATATTTTAGTCAAGGTACCTGGTCTAGAGATAAAATTATTATGGGGAGGCCATTGTTTTTTTTAGTTACAGTGACCTTTGCTATTACTGACCCCAAAATGAACAGGTTTCTTTCTTATCCAAAGTGTGAGTATCTACAAAATGGTCAAGAGTTTAATTTTTCTGCTGAAACAATTTTTCAATTTTCATCCAGTGACCTTGATCTTTGACCTTTTGATTACTCAATTTAATAAGCTTCTAACATTGAATAAGTGCAAGACATTCACAATGTTTAGTCTAGATCTGTGATGTAGAGCTATAGGTATTGTGCAGCAACCAGGTTTCTTCTTTTATTGACCTTCACCTTTGACCTTTAGAAACCAAAATCAATAGGCTTCTTCCTTAGCCCAAGTGAAAGCCTCCCACAACGTATGGTTTAGGTCTGTATTAAGAACTAATGCTATTGTGCAGAAACCATTTTTATTCTCTCAGTCAGTGACCCTGACCTTCTGACTCCAAAATCAATTGGTTTCTTCATCGCTCCATATGCAACCTGTTTATTATGTTTTTTAATGACAGACAATGGAGAACTTGGTTATTTTGCAGAAATGTAATAAGGAACTGACAGATGACCAAACAGATATCAAAGTATGATATGCTCTGCATCATGGCCAACATACAAAAAAGTGTTGTACATATTGGCCCCTGTAGCCCTGTGTTGGTACATGACTCAGAGACATAATACATAAAAGCAGGAAAAGACCTATGTGGCCATGTTACATTCCTAATACAAAACAAATTGGATAAATCAAGACAGAAAAAAATGTTTAGAAGAAAAATTTTCATGAAATTCTTTCCTCCTGGAAAACCTCTCCCTTCACCATGTATCTCCATCCAAAGAGATATATAAATAGTTAATTGAACAAGGTCAGCATGTGATCTTTCTATATTCCAAACATGAAACAAACTAGCAAAGGGGCTATGAAAATGTAAGTGATGAAAAAGCTGTACCAGAAACTTTTAATCAAAATGCTTCCACAACGAAATTATTAACATGGCCCCACCCAGACTGGAATGGTACTGAAAGATGGGCAAACCATGCAACAATATATTCCAAATAAGAATTTAACTGCAGTGATTTTTCTATACCAGTTTGGGGGCTGAAATTCGATTCCATTACCAATGCCAAAAAATACCAAATTATCCCAATCTAATGAAACAATTTCCCAATTATAACTTTATTTATTTTAAAAAAATGTGTACTTTACCATACTAACTTTGGCAGAAAAATTGAACACTATTTGCTTCAAGTTTGTTGTCCACAAATTTGTAGAAATAATTGTTCAAAATTGGAAATCATATACAGAAATATGCAATACTTGGGATATATATAGCAATTTAATTTCTAAGTTATCAAAAACAAGGGTTCACTTGGGTAACCTTAATAGCATGAGAATTAAAAAATCTGGTTGGTAAGCAGGATTGTTCCACCTCAGCATCCCTTGTGTAGCCCAATACTTTGTTCTCTGTTTTTATACTTGTTATTTTAAATTTTCTTTTAGGTGTAGCCCGTGAAAATGGAATAATTCTCTCCTCACCCAGTTGAAATAAATGGTATAGCCATCAGCATCATTGTAAAACAAAACTTGTATATTTCAATGATGCATTTAACAGCCTATTTTTATGTATACATATACACATAATTTTCAGGGTCAATTTATAATACAATAAAACTGAAAAATAACCAGCTTTGGATTTTAAAATTTAATAAAAATTCATGGCAACTTACAACATAACCAAGCCAGGAAGAAGACTTCCAGAATGAGGTATCCACTTGAATCCACTATTATCCCTGCAACTAAGGATATGACTGCAAGGCCTAAATTCTGAATGGCTTGCATACTGTAAAGAAAGATTTAAATAATTAATAATCCAAGTTAAAATTGTTTCAGCAGACTTTTTTTATTCCTTCTTTCTCTTGCAAGAGATTTTATAAAACATTCAATTTAACATAGTTTTAGCAAACAGTTACCTTCTACAATTTAGCGGAATTTGTTGACTTGTAAGATTGTGTTTTATTTCAAGTATTGTCCTTCATAGTGACACTAAAATTACTGAAGGTAAATATACAAAGAACTATTAATTCAGTCTGAAGAGGAAAATTGTATTGCATCCTTTAACATATATATATATATATATATATATATATGGTAAATTTTGTATTAAAATCACAAAGACAGCATTCCATAATAAACTGCTTATAATCCCTCCAGATGAAAAATAAGACATTCATTTAGATGTGGTATGTCACAAACAACTGCAAAATTATGCTCACTTGAAATAAATTTACAATTTTTTTTTTTAGCAAACCACTGAAACTTACATGCCATAGGCAGTTCCGAGTTGATGATTGGGCACCATCAGGGAGGCCACAGGCCAAAGTGCACTGGCTAAAACTGAGTAGGCAAGACCCATAATGCTCTGAAATAAAAACAAGAGTTATCAAACTGACAACCAATCTCATCTCTACACTGATGTTTGTCTGACACTGGGAACAACCTAAACATAATGAACTAGTGTAAGAGAATCAAGTCACAGTGATCTACTTTCCCTTTGGGACAGGGCACAATTATGTTGTTGTCAAATTTAACCTGGACGTTGCAAAGCATCTTTTGTAAAGGCCACTGCATACCCTTAATCATTTGAATACCTAACTGGTAGTTTTGGTTACCATAGCAACATACTAGGGACTAGTATATCTCTTTTCCTATTCAAGGCTCCGTTTCAAATAAATAAAGAATACACTGGTCATGGCCTAAATGTTAAGCCTATCCCAGAACTTTTGGTAAACTGGTGTTGTATACATCAACAAGTATCCAAATACCAAGTGATATAGCTCTGTATCCAGCTGTACTTGACAAACTGGCTATATTATTTAAGTAGAAAAATGTCAACATGCAGTTAATCTAGGGTGTGGATGGATGGACGGACAGATAGATACTTGCATATCAAGGTGACTGATATGTTAAGGTTGCATCAGAACATGCTTGACAAAACAATATATCTGATCATCATTTGGACTCAAATCTCCATTTTCTTCTCAATTAAATATTTCACAAATTTAGAGTTTATTCTGAATATGTTTAACATAGGATGATATTTTGGTCTTAAATGTGCAAGCATACCATTCAAGCAAAGAGCTTTGAAAAGACCAGCACACCTATATTTTGATAAAAAAAAATCCCAAAGCAAACCAAAAGTATTACCTACCATTGCAACATATGGATTTACAAAAGTAAAAGCCAGGAGTGCATGACAACCAAGAGTAACAAGTGTTCCTAGGATGACCCAGAATATATTCTTGCCTGTCTTGTCAATTACAAATCCAAAGAAAGGAGAAGCTATTGCTGATATAATGTACACCAAACTGAAATGGAAAACATCACATTATAACCATGACTCATTAATTGTTAACATATTTAATGTATATTTCCCTCATCCTTTTAAATATTCAAACATCTGCTGGCAATATCTTAAAAGCTGTCTTAAATGGGAATTTGCACTTTGGATTTCAACTTGGATGCCTTGACAAAGGTCTGGAGTTGAGGTAGGGGTGGGTTCAAGGTCCAGAACCTTTGACATTTTTCTTTTCATACATCTAAACTACATATACTGTGGTATTTAATAATCTT
This sequence comes from Megalonaias nervosa, assembly GCA_016617855.1. Lineage (NCBI taxonomy): Eukaryota > Metazoa > Mollusca > Bivalvia > Unionida > Unionidae > Megalonaias > Megalonaias nervosa. Next base: position 43,296 of record JAECUM010009960.1, read on the forward strand.
TTCCCTTATTCTCCCAACTCCTCAAGCTTATTTGAAAATAAAGAAAACTCTGTTATCTATACTTATTTACATAAGAATAGCATTTTAGGGGTCTTATGTAAATTATGGGGGGGGGGTGTTCAGAGTAAAGATGAAATGAATTGGTGCATTATTTTCTCTGTTTAACTTCAAACTCAGCATGACCAAACATGGTTCTTAGGTGCTAAAGAAGTATAACTGGTAAAGAAGGACAGTATCTTATCTATTTATTAATTGTTCAGATAAATATGGGGACTATCTCAAAACAATTCTCTGGGAAATGGACATGTGTACAATTTAATTTAATTAATTTTGATATGTTGATTGACATAATGTCATTGTTAACTTTGACATTACCCCAGATGCATACCGTTTATGTCAAAATGCCACAATTTACCTGATCTTTTTAAGAGTGTCTGAATGACAATGAACAGAAATGCCACTGTTGTAAGCAATGAATCTATTTAGAATTTTTATGTTGTAATTACCTTACTAGAGGGAATCTGAATATCAAGTGACTTATCAGGTGTGAAGTTATTCCCTTGTAGACCAATTCAATGTTCCATAGTTTAAATTCACCTTGGTTTTTCTTATGGGGGTGGGGGGTGTCACAAATTTCTGTCAGACTTGCTAAGTAAACAATCCAATATTCAAATACCAATTTTTCATTTCAACATTCAGAAAGAATATTATATTTTTTTTGTTCAGTTATTCATTACAGCTCTAGTAAAACCAACCTTGAAAAGCAACTTTTGGGTAACTACCTAACACCTAGCCTGGTTATCATAAAATTTAATCCAAACTTAAAGCTTCAAGTTTTGTGTCAGCCCATCAGAAATGACTTTACTTCTGAAACATCATTTTTACTGGATAAAGGTTAAAGCTCACTTGCAAACTTAAGTGCAGAATTTATGATTTCCAGGTTAGATTATTACTGTGCAGATAATTTTGCTACATAATATAATAACCTCTTTTGAGAAACCACCTTTCTTGAATGACTATTTTTTCTTCGTAGAAGGGATAGTCTCCTGACTTGCCTACCCTAACAAGACCTTCTCAGTAAAGCAGTCAATTTTTTTCCATAAGTTGGACAGGTTTCAGTAAGGCATAACAAAATGTCATGTACTACAATTGTCAAGCTAGAAAATATGCATTTAAAAATCCAGAAGTGTCATTCAAGACTGACGCAGCGACAGTAAAAATTGTGTTCAACCAACTCGAAAGTTTGTAAAGCTTAATTACCTCCAGTACAGTTTCACAAAATGCAACTCAATGGCTTCTTGTTATCTCTCAACTTCATGTAATCCTCAAAAATAAAAAACATTATGTGGGCTGCAATGGTAATTATCTTCTCTGCCACATGACATACTCATATCAATATGAGGTTCACTCAATGTAATTGTTACCCTTCCTGAGTTTTCCCCAAGAATCTCTGAAATTTTCCTTTTACTCTTCTGTACATTAAAAATTTTAAGAGGCTTATTGTCCCTTCTGTCCTGACATGTTGCTAGAAACAAAATAAGCAACAGCTTGATCATGTCAATGTTTTGAATCACAAAATCCATGCAGTTTAAAGCATGAGGTACTTCAGTTCACTTAGTCTGGTTCCTTAACAAATTCCACTATATCTAATATGAAAGCCAGATCTGAATCAAACACAGACAAGTCAGTATTCAGATTTTACCACAAACAATTGTATTTCTGTAACTTGTGCTTTTATTCTGTAAGTCCATATTTTAAGGGTATTTTCCATTAGACTTACAGCAAAATTGTAAGTGTTGGGTCTCCCATGATGGGTTTTATTTTACTATGCTAATACATGTACATACAAAAACAGCAATAAGATCTACCTCTTCATATCCTTAACTACATGCATTGTTTTTTTTCACTCATGTGGTGTGTTTTTTTTAATAACATGTTACCCCACAGCACACTTCTTTTAAATAATCTGCCCCAAAACCACTCAATTAAAAACATCAAACTACCCAAATCATCAGATAAACCTATTTGGTTTTTATATAATGTTCCAATATTTTTACATTCAAATTTTGCAATAAGAGATGGAAACCATAACAAACATCAGATCTTGTATTTTACTTTTAGCCCTAAGTACATCCAATATACGAAACCTTTGTAGTCATCTAATCATACAAAAACATCATCCCAAATATCACCCTCGCTTAATCAGTGTAGAAGATGGGGATAGAATTAGAACTGATTGATGGACAGTGGACAGCTGGACATAACTGATAACAATATGCAGTGACACTATAATACTGCTAAAGAGAGGCATAATAGATTCCTATTTAATACTGAGGTAATTTCAATGCAAAAATTACATCTACCCCCAAAATGGGATCCATGTTATATGAGGGACTGCACTGAGGTGGTTTATACTGAGGTAAGTACAGTGTCAAAACTACATCTACCGCTAAAATGGGACCAATGTTCACACTCATGTCATATGAGGGACTGCATTATACTGACGCAGGTAGTGTCAAAATTACATTTACCTCTAAAATGTGATCCATACCCATACTCATGATACATGAGAGACTATGCTATATTGGGTTATTTTATAATGAGGGACCACCGTGTACAAAAAAAGGAGATATATTTTCAACTTTGGTCATATTCAGCAACCACACATATATAATAAGAAAAATTTATGAAACTCTACCTACCTGTTGACATTGTTAGCTAGTCCTGGTGAGAAACCAAATTTCATTTCAAAGAACACTCTGCAAAGGAATAAATAAATTTTTCATAAAATGTTTACCTCACAGTAATATTGCAAATTATCAGACAATGACACTCTGCAGTCAAAAAACTTACTAACACATTCTCACATGATCAGCTACTTTGAGGCCATGCACTTTTGTGAAATCAGCTGTGTCCTAGCATAAAAAGTCACATGCTACAAGGGTACAGTTTTTGTGTGTGTTTAAAATCTCCTTTTCATAGGTACTTGGAATATATTTGGTATACCCAGCAACTGCTATATAATTTATGTACTGATCATGTATGAATAATGATAATACATGTTTTAAACAAAGATCAGGAGAATCACGCTTCATTAAATTGCTGAGTTAGTTTAACAAAACAAAATGTGCTTCAAGTCTATTATTTACCTGCATAAGTAAAGTCTCATTCACAACATTAAAACACATTTCACAATTGTTTAAAATAAGGAAAAAACTATTAAAGGCAAAGATATGTCACACTTAAAGTGATCTTTATTACCTCCATTACGAATAACACTAAAAGCTGCATATGGTCACATAGCAGTCATACATAACAATGGATCGGTTTTACAGCAGAATAGCTCATTAAATGTTAACCTACCTTGTTCAGTTTCTTTCTTGTTATGAATTTGCAAGTATTGGAATGTTGCCAATTTTATGACTAGTCCTATAGAAGTTTTTGTACCAGACTGAAAAAACTAGGATAGAATCAACTGTTCTGTTAGTAATATTTTGACTTTTCTTCTTTCTCTCACATCTCACATACCTGAAAATCATGCTCTCAGGTTATCTTGCAATTCCAAAACAAGAATCTCACTGCTGGGTGATTTACAAACAATCAATATGTCCTAAGGTGAGAAGCATATATATTACTGTCTAGAGGATTTCCAGTGCTTAACTGTCAAACAATTAAAAGAAATCTTAAATCTGAACAATGATAGTGTCAGCAGACAAAGGGCAATGCTAGTATCACACACCTACACCCTAATTTGCAGGAAAAAGAATGCCTCAAGTTAAAATAATAAGCGAAAGTGTGATGTTGACATCCAACATTTCACAATCTGTTATGGCTCTCTGAAAATGTTCAATGGACTGGAGATTTTTTTTTAAATATCAGCAATGAATTTCCATCAGATTTATGACTATTTAGTAGAAAAAACAAAAACAGTGATGAAAGGAACATATTTTGAAAAAAGAAATTGCACTTGCATTTTTTACAGAAAGGCATGTCATTGAGATTAAAGTTTCAAAGAACAAAGACCTTACTTGTTTATGTTAAAAGTGATTGTATCCATGAAATATAAACTATCAAAACTATAGAATAATGTTATTTTAAATTAAAATCTCTAAACAACAGAATAAAATACCCAAACTAATGAAAAATGTTATTTACAATTAAAATACCTAAACTATAAATAAAAAAAAAATTAAATAACAAAACCATAGAATAATGTTATTTTAATTAAAATACCAAACTATAAGGATAATGTTATTTTAATTAAAATACCAAACTATAAGGATAATGTTATTTTCATTAAAATACCAGAATACAGAATAATGTTACTTTAATCATAATACCAAAACAATAGAATAATGTTATTTTCAATTAAAATTGTTTCGATAATTGTCCATGATTCTGAAAATGAATTTATGTAGACATTTTCAAGGTTTGAAACTAACACTAGCCCATTATTCAGAGACTAGTCAATTTCCCTACAGACTAAAATTTTTTACTGGTATTAGTCTAAAGGGACTAAGGAAAATTTTATTTTAAATTTCAATTCAACAGAAAGGGTGAGGACAGTGGCTGCCTTCTAAATCTACAAGGATAGTGATTGTTTTTCCACTGATTATAGTTACAATTTATTTAAACTACACACTTATGAACATGCATTGATAGCTAAACTGTATATACATCTAAACATGATTTGACAATATTATTAAAACTTTTTAAAAAAAACTTGCGTAAATTGATTTAGTGCACATTAAGATAAAATACCTTCTAAAACAATTTTTTTTTATAAAATCAATATTCTAAGAGAAATTTTTAATTTGCTTGGCAGAGCGTGCATTTACTTTATTTTAAAAAATAACATATTGGGTAATAGTTAATTATTAATATTATTATTATTATTATTATTATTGTTATTGTTGTTCATATTTGTTTATCAGCACTGTAAGTACTTATGAATGATATCATCATTCCGATTTTCCAAAGCCGATCTCTACTTCCAAGTCAAAATATAGAACATTCACCCAGCAGCCTCATTTCAATTTTTGGCACTCAATATCAGGAAAAGCAACTCGTCCAAAATGTGTATTGTGAAAGGTGTCCATTATTATTGCTTGGACTACACAAAAATGTATAATCAGAACTTGTATTTATTCTTTCTATTCACTGACAAACCTTGAGAGCAATGTGAATAAACTTTGTGTAGATGATGATAGGCGATCAAAACATGGCAGATTCTTGCTTCATGTTTTAAGTTGTGCCTACTACTATGCCTGCATTTACTTGTGAATTATAAATAATTTTATAAAACACTGCAAGTAGTGTTTATTTTCAAGCACTTCCTTGCATTTAAAGCATGATTAGTTTGCTGTTTGACTTAAGAAGTGGCCTGATACCATCAAGTGTGCATTATATAGCAAAGGGTCTGGATTTTTCATTTGCCTTTTCTGGAAAAAATACTGAAATATGCTTTTGTTTTTCTAGATGGCACAAAGATAAATAAAAAGATTTGCCATCCAAAAATAAATTGTACCATGGTAATATACTACATTCTGTTTCGTACTAATTAAAACAAGAAGCTTCTATTACAAGTAGAACTAAATGCTAGACACATATTTTTTTAAAAAATGGAGCAGAATAAATATGGTGATATATTATCTTAGGGTCAATATTTTCTTATATATACTTCTGTAACAAAAATGAATATTATAATTATGATGTCTGTGTTATGTATATCTATACTGTGACTGAAGACTACAATGAGCTATAAATAGATTATTTATTTATTTCCATGTTCTATATATTGAACCTTCGACAAGTTAGCCTAAGGGTAATTTCCCAGTGGATGTTTGAGTCAGATGGGTTGTGTTGTGACAGAAGTCACATAGGAGGTATTTCAACTTAGAGTTGTAATAGAGTCTTGGAGATATATATAAAGAGAGAATTGATTCATTCCCAGTTCCTATTTTCCTGTGTTCTTGTTTACTACTGTTAGGTCTAGGGGCTTATGCTAAAGGCATGCATGATAACTCTACAGTAAAATGCACTCCTGGTATCATGTGGTCTTTTCTTGACCTCCATTCAAACTAACTCATGGCATACTTGACCAAAATAGATGTTGACTTCTCCGTGGCAATTGGCCTTGATTTATGAATGAAAATTTCACACCATATTGTACATGTAGTTTCATTATAATACAAGCCAGCCACAAAATAAAAGAATTAAAATCATAGCTGCCAACCCTGGGGTACAAAAATACTGACTACTTATGACAAAAATACTGATTTTCAGGGACAAATACTGATTTTTAAAACATTAATGCATAAGTAACTTTTTACAACATCTACAACTATCCGTAAAGTAGGACAGTACCTTCCTTAATTATTTAATGTCAAAGATGCATGTGTTGCACTCTTGTACCTTCTGAATGGGCACCCTGTTCCATTCGGCATTCTGGCATAGGCTGTTTAAATGAGCCTTTTCCATGCCACATTTCATTTTCTTTTTTTAAATGTCCCATCTTTCATTGATGATCTGAATTATGTGTGATTTTCTTACTGAACTGTTTTCATTTTTTTCACATGAGTAATCCTTTGCAATTTTACTGTCTGGAAGACATGTGTGAAATAATGTGCCAGCAACACCAGTAACTGTAAGATGAAGGTTCATTTCTAAAAGAAATTTAGTACCCCGAATTTTGATTGAATTACATCAAGGTTATCTCTGGGATTTTTATATGTCGTAAGTTTAGGCTTTGTTGAGTATGATGAAGCAGCAAGCTGATGTTTATTAGCTTTTTCGTGCTCTTGTATTTCATGGGCGCCTCCATGCCCAATAGTGAAATCACATTACACAATTTGCAAAACGTAAAGTTTTCTCCTTTACTAGATGGTTTCAAAAATCTAAACAAGATGGCACAACTGTCTTTCCAGTCTGTTTTCTTGTCTTTCCTGGAGAAAATTCTGAAAATTCTGCTTTCCTATTCAACATGATTAGAAGTTGAATATTATGAAGATGAGATACAGCAATAGCGGTAACTGTTTGTAAAATCCAATATGGTGGATAAAGACAGGCATGGTAGCCTCAATTTTGAATGGACTAATCATATTGTAGAATTGTATTCCTATATAGATGCAATACATTTCTATCAAAATGGAACCGTGTGCCCGTTCTGAACTGAAAATTGCAAGGAAATTTTTTATTATTTTTTTAAAAATTAAAAACGTAATTTTTGCAAAAACAATGTACACCCGTATTCAGGTCCAAAATACGGGACAATACAAAAAAAACGAGACACTTGACAGCTATGTAAAATATAAATGTCAAAAACCCAAAATGAGTTAAATAAAAGCTATATTAAAAACTAATATATATTACAGATATCCATAATACTATCAGTCTGCAGATGTATTTAATGTTGCGTTTAGATATAATCTGAAATGAGTCATTCATATGGATTATTCATTGGAATTACAAAGTGCTCATTGACTTTGGACTAAAATATTATTATGTGATTATTGTGAATTCATTCAAAGGAGTCTTGGACAATGCTATTGTGATACATCAAGGCTGTTGGCACTTCAGCATATTCAAGAATATTGGTACATCAGCACATTTGAGACCTGGAATTTATTCAGAACACTTTTCTTCTGTACTTGTGATAAAACCTTTTAGGATTATTTTCGATTTAATTCATAATACTAAGTTCTTCTTACACTTTCAATTTATAGCTTAGAGAATTAAATTATTTGTTAAGTTTTACAAAGCTTCCTTCTATTACTAAGTTTAAGTCCACAGAGTCACAACAGTAAAATTTGAAAAGTTTATGTTGTTGTGGGTTTAATGTCATTTTTCAGCATATGATAGGCTATACATAGCAGGCCAAAACAAAATGGATACCAAAGAAGTAAGAAGCAATTTTTTATTAATATTCTCTTTTAGTTCTCATGTATTGATCAAACTGAGATGGTTAACATTAAAGCAGTACTTACAATCCAAGTCCAATGAATGGGAATACTGCCACATAATAAGCAACACAGATGACTGAAAGCAACCAGAAAGTGATGGGAAAATCCTTTACATCTCGAAATTTGATAGCATCCTCTGAAAATATGGCAGATATTGAGAGTTTTTCTCAGAATTAATATATAAATATGAGATTCATAAAAATATTAAATGAGTTTTGTTTGCACTCCTTATTACTTCCTCTCTTATCCAATACTGCTGGTACATTAGACAAAACGGAGCTGTGGTGGCATACTGGTTAGAGTGCTGGGCTCATGACCAAAAGGGTGTTAGTTCGAATCCTACTATTGGACCAGCATGATCAGCTACCATGATGTAACCTTGGACAAGGCAGTTACTCAGCACTATACAGACTACTTGTATTGCTGTGACATAAAGCACCAAAAATATTTTTTAAAAGATTTTTAAACAACAAGAACAAAACGAAAGAAAGACAAACAGAAATTATCACAAAGAGTGTCCGGTTAATGACAATAATTTCTTTTCAATTTCAAGCATAAAATTAAACTATCCACAATGAAACGATTCTCTTTCATAACCAAAGACCCTAGTATGCACACAGCACTTAACATAATGACAAAAGCTACTGTATCAATTATAAAGATAAACAACAAAGTTTTCTGTTTATTCACTTTAAGGTATCACCCATGTTTTTTGAAATACACTGCAGTAGGGTCTATTTTTATACACTGTTTTCATATCAAAATCACTTCCTATTACAAAAATGAAAATCTACCCCACCCTCCCACCCCCAATAAGAAAATGGCTGAGCTGGAATTCTTCCTCTTTGTGAAAATCCTGGAGAAACCAATGCCATTGTACACCTTAAGGACCAACACCATTGTACACCTTAAGGACCAACAAATATTATTCTTACACTGCAATTTAGTCATTAAATGTCTTAGTACAGGTATACTGAATTCATCACGAAAAAAAATGAAAGTGAAGGAAATTTCTCCTCAAGAATACCGTTAAATTACAAATGTGGAACACAAGTAATTTCAGATTTAATTTGTTGCCCATTGATGTGACAACACTAGTTCCTCAAGTGAGGATGCCACATTAAGTTTTGGTTTGGAGCTTTACAGCACAGTAACACAAGTAGGTTATCTAGTATCAAGGCAATCGGAGTAAAGTGCCTTGCTCAAGGACACACTACAGTATCTGACCCAGACTAGTTTGAGTGGCTGGAGTCGAACCCACACCTTTCAGTCATGAGTGGCATACTAACCACTGATCCAATGCAGGTCCCGCACCACATTAAGTAATGTCACATTTAAATCGATGCCCCTTAATGTGATAACATCCTGATCAGTCATCACACCATTCACATGCTGGCAGAAGCCTGGTTGAATTTTTACCTTAAATCACATTTGGAGATGGCCACTGCCAACCAGGGAAATTATGGACAAAGGGATAAAAAAAAAATTGTGATTCTATTGAAAAATTAGGGACACTTTTTGCAGCAAAGAAAAATTCCATGTGGACAATAGAAGAATGATCAAGTCTTTTAGACACATTACAAAACAAGACTATACATACAGTTAACAGTATTTACAGTACACAGCTCTTTGCATTCTATTAATCATCCTCCAAACTGCTTCTGGCTCTTTTCAGCTTTGCCAGCTCTTTTTCCAATATCATTTCATGGCAATCAGGGTGGGCTTACAATCATTGCCTGACATTTTAAAGTCAAGACATGCAGGAAAGGTTTATAGAAACACTGCAGATTATAGTTTGCAAATAAACACATATGTTGTAACAATCTAATTAAAGAAACAAAAAACACGGTACATCATGAAGAAAACACAATCAAGTGAAATGAAGTATTCCTGATAATGGTGTGAAACTGATCATATGGCATGAATTATTGGAAAATACTTGAAAGGGCCAAAACAAACTGTTCTGATTATAATTGCACGTTATATGCCGGAAAGTGATCTTATGTCACAAATTACCAGAAAAAACTGAAATCATTCTTAAGTTATATCCTGGAAACTGATAATATATTAACAAATTACCAGAAAAGACTTGAAAGGACCAAAAATACTCTTACATGGCTTCAACTTATGCCAAACTGAGGGGTGGGTGGTATTTTTTTTATAGGAAAACTCCTGAGTTTTGTCTTTGGTGGCATGATTTGTGAACAGGCTCAGCATTGTTTGAATTGTCCTCATTCACTAGATCAAATAATGAGGTCTATTAATGCAAATTATCACATAAACTGACCATATTTCCTATTATGAGACTTGAGACAGGTTGAATTGTCATCATTCACTTGATCAAATAATGAGGTCTACTAATGCAAATTTTTACATTAATTAACCACATTTCATATTATGAGAATTAAGACAGGTTGAACTGTCATCATTCACTGGATCAAATAATAAGGTCTGCTAATGCAAACTGTCGCATCAACTGACCATATATTATGAGACTTAGAACAGATTGCAAATAATAAGGTATGCTAATGCAAACTGTCGCATCAACTGACCATATATTATGAGACTTAGAACAGATTGCAAATAATAAGGTACCTGATGATACAGTTGCTCTTTTGAGAATTCTGTCAGCTCTTTTATCAAAATAACCTAGAACCAAGGCACATATAAGGGAAAGAATACATGTGATACCACCTGCAAGACACAAAACAAAAAACAAGAGTCATTAACATGAATAAGAAAATTACAATGCTTTCATTGTAAAGGAGATAAACTATGTTATGACAATTCATGGACATTATGAGTAACATTCTGAAAGATTAAAAACACATAAGAAACTGTCTTGAAGAAAACAAGGAATTGAAAGGAAATAAATTAAAAACACGTAAGAAACTGTCTTGAAGAAAAGTAGGAATTGAAAGGAAATGGATTAAAAATGCATATTAATCTGTCTTGAAGAAATGCATGAATTAAAAGGAAATGAATTAAAAACATAGGAAACTGTCTTGAAGAATTGTAGGAATTAAAAGGAAATGATTTAAAAATTAACAGGAAACTGTCTTGAAGAAATGTAGGAATTGAAAGGAAATGAAACAAAAACACATAAGAAACTGTCCTGAAGAATAGTAGGAATTAAAAGGAAATAAAATAAAAAATACATGGGGAAACTGTACTGAAGAAATGTAGGAACTGAAAGGAAATTAAATAAAAATGGATATTAAACTGTCTTGAAGAAATGTAGGAATTAAAAGAAAATAATTTAAAAATCAATAGGAAAAGGTCTTGAAGAAATGCATGAATTAAAAGGAAACTGACTGAAAAGAGTACTTGCCCTAAATCAACATCATCCAAAATATAATCATTAAAAAATGTCAATAATATGAGATGGCTATCCAATGAAATTTTCACATCAACGGATAATTAGCTACTCATATAGCAAATTGAATCTTCCACTTTAAAACATAAACAGCCTTACAGACATCACTCCTCTATACTAAAAAATTAACTGAGCTAAACCTTATGCTGGAAAAAGTACTGTTCACTACTTCAGTGAAACAATTCACTTTGATGTTTGAATAATATGTCCAATGATATCTAAGCAACAAGGTGTTTACTTTCCAACAGAAACATATTTGAAACAGCCAATATACAGATCTGTATTGAGGTAAATACAGTTTCACATGATCATGATAATTAGGTTACAGTGACCTACTACAGGTATGGTTGAGTTATTATCCTTGAGATAACAAGTTTCAAAAGTGTTGGTGATATACAGTCCAAGATTTCATGGGTGTAACAAACTGACAGCTGAATATACTAAGCAAAAACTGGGCCTGCTGACCTATTCTTGATATGGTTGGATTATTCACATTCATGTTTTCACACTGTAATTTTCATGAGTATAGGAAAAACAGGGTCTAAGATACTCTAGCTGTAATAAGCTACTAACTGAAAATACAAGTCACTCAATCATGAAAATTTGGTAACAATGATCTAGTTTAGTTTGACTCAGTTACTCTAGCTAAGACTGACACACATAATATATTTTGCGAGTGTAGTTGAAATAGTGTTCAAGATACTGATGGTTTAATGAATAAATGAAAATTAGGTTCTAGCAACCTAACCTTTGAATGGCTGACCTAATCTCCCTGAGATATATCCAAACACAAATTTTCACCGCATAATGAATAAATTGCTAGAAAATAAAAGAGCCACTCAATCATAAAAGCTGAGTCATACTGAACTAGTTTGGTATGGTTGTATGTCTACATGAGTACACATGAAAAAGGGTCGACAGTACTGAGGGTGTCTTAAATGGAGAACAGAAAATACAAGAGTCATTCAAACAAGAAAACTGGGTCACACTGACATAGTTTTGGTATGATGAGCTACTCTCCTTGAGATGCAAAAACCTGCCAATTTTCCTGAGTGCAGGTCAAATATGGTTCAAGACATATCAAGTGTATAGTGTCAAGATATCTAAGACAAAAGATGACACTAAAGCATGAACACTCTGACCTATTTTATCTGACCTATTTTAGTATGGTGAGTTACTCTCCCTGAGATGCATCCACTTACCAATTTTGCTGATTGTGGGTGAAATAGGTTCCAAACTAAGAAACAGCAAGCCAAACTACAAAAGCCGATCAAGCATGAAAATTGTATCACAGTGACCTAGTTTTTTATGGCTGAATTTTTCTTCCTGTGACACATCCACATATTAAATTTTATGAGTGCAGGTAAAATAGGGTTCAAGATATTGAGGGTGTAACAAAGGAACAGCTGAAACTATGAATGTCATTCAAGCATGAAAACTGGGTCATACTAGCTCAGTTTCTGTATGGCTGAATTACTTTTCTTGAAATGCATCTATAAGAAAATTTTAATGAGTGTATGTGGAATAAGGTTTAACATAATGTGGGCATAATGAAGAAATTAACAAGCAATTAAATGAACCAACCTGCAAACATGAACTTAAAAACGAACACACTAATGGGCAAAACACTATATCCTCTCCCAACTTCATTGGAAAGGGGTTAATAAAGCATGCAACTCACCTACAAACAAAACCACACCCAGGCACTTGTAACCATGGAACGTCTGGCTGACATAAGTATAGATTGGCTGCATAATATTCATGTTAACAGTGCTGCCCTGTAAAAGAAATTAGAACTGAGGGCGTTTATTTATCCCTGCAAAAGCAAGCAGTAAATAAGAACAACTTATTAAGTTTACGTACCATCTTATCTTCTTTACCTGTCTAAGGAAGTACCCAGCAATGAAATGTTTTGATCTGGATCTGACATCAAATAATGTATCAGGCCTTGTGCACTTTGCTTCAAATGATAGCAGAATACACTGCAGTATACTTTCTGATCTGTTTGTCATCTGCATGATGTGATAACAACAGTAAATCTGGGTTGACACTGTCCCCAATAAGATATACATTATGTGATAACAACAGTAAATCTGGGTTGACACTGTCCCCAATAAGATATACATTATGTGATAACAACAGTAAATCTGGGTTGACACTGTCCCCAATAAGATATACATTATGTGATAACAACAGTAAATCTGGGTTGACACTGTCCCCAATAAGATATACATTATGTGATAACAACAGCAGACCTGGGCTGATACTGTTTGAAGTAAGATGTGCATTAGTGAAAATGACAGCTGGTATGGGTCGATACTGTTTTACAGCAAGATATACATTATGTCATAATGATAGTAGGTATAGGTCGATACTGTTTGACGGTAAGATATTCATTATGTGATAATAACAGCAGATCTGGATCAGTGCTGTTTGCAGGAAGATGAGCTTTAACCAGGACAAAATATGGTCATATCCAGAAGCATCATGCCAACATAACTTTTGTAATAACATCTAATAATGCACCAAGCTGGCACTATAGACGAGATATCCAACTGTGTGAAAGAGTATGTTTTGCACCATCTTGCCACTAAAGATGAGATGTCCAACTGTGTGAAAGTGGCTGTATCCAGTGAAAAAATCCTTTTAGCTCCTTATGCTTATTCTCTGATAGATTGTAAATATTTAGAACCATGTTTTTTGCTTTAATTTTAAAGTAAAACCCACCATGGGAGATCAGATCTGTGGAAGACAGACTGTGTTGAGAAATCCACTACTATGGAAAACCATCTGTCAAGACAGACAGGATTCTTTGTATGCAGATTCCGATTCATTTGGCATATAGTATGAAAAACTCTTTTGAGAAAACCTGTTTTGAAGACCACTTATTGATGGCAGAAAGACTGTTTCTCAAAGCAGTGTTTTATGAAATGGATAAAAGGTGAAAGTAACTAAAACTAAAATGCAAAAGTTACAAAAATACCACTTTGGTGTCTCTCTTTCCTGTCATGTTCATTTTTCTATTGATAAATTGGCCTACTTATGACTCTTACTCTCACCTATCAAGTTTGTTTTTCTACTGGAAACATAGTAGTACAGTAAACAGTATATTTTAAGAGTAAAAACAATTCAAAAAGGATTCAACTTAAATAAAAAATCAGTTCCTATTCCTCTGATTTTCTGCTTTTCAGTACATAACTGTTCTATGCTGAAATTTACCATACTTTTATATTTGCACATTGACTTGATTTTCCTCTCTCTGATAATCCTCTATCATACATTACTTATCAAAGCCTTATATATTAAGATGACACTGACAGTCCTCTATAATACCTTACTTATCAAAGACTTATATATTAAGATGACACTGACAGTCCTCTATAATACCTTACTTATCATAGCCTTATGTATTAAGATGACACTGACAGTCCTCTATAATACCTTACTTATCAAAGCCTTATGTATTAAGATGACACTCTGACAGTCCTCTATAATACCTTACTTATCAAAGCCTTATGTATTATACACACCCTGACAGTCCTCTATAATACCTTACTTATCAAAGCCTTATGTATTAAGATGATACTGACAGTCCTCTATAATACCTTACTTATCAAAGCCTTATGTATTAAGATGACACTGACAGTCCTCTATAATACCTTACTTATCAAAGCCTTATATATTAAGATGACACTGACAGCCCTCTATAATACCTTACTTATCAAAGCCTTATGTATTATACACACCCTGACAGTCCTTTATAATACCTTACTTATCAAAGCCTTATGTATTAAGATGACACTGACAGTCCTCTATAATACCTTACTTATCATAGCCTTATGTATTAAGATGACACTCTGACAGTCCTCTATAATACCTTACTTATCAAAGCCTTATGTATTAAGATGACACTCTGATAATGATCTCCATGCATTTTCAAAAAGTATTAGAGATATTGTGATACACTCCATATGTCAGTAATATTAGTTACATTATCCTTGGAGTAACCATCTGTCAGTAAAATTAGTTACATTATCCTTGGAGTAACCATCTGTCAGTAATATTAGTTACATTATCCTTGGAGTAACCATCTGTTAGCAACATTATCCCTGGAGTAATCATCTCTCAGTAACATTAGTTAAATTATCCTTGGAGAAGCCATCTGTCAGTAATATTAGTTACATTATCGTTTGAGTAATCATCCATCAGTAATATTAGTTACATTACCATTGGAGTAACCATCTGTTAGTAACATTAGTTACATTATCCTTGGAGTAACCATCTATCAGTAACATTAGTTACATTATCCTTGGAGTAACCATCTATCAGTAATGTTAGTTACATTATCCTTGGAGTAACCATCCATCAGAAATGTTAGTTACATTATCCTTGGAGTAACCATCTGTCAGTAGCATTAGTTGCATTATCTTTGGAATAATCATCTGTCAGTAACATTTGTTACATTATCCTTGTAATAACCATCTGTCAGTAATGTTAGTTACATTACCATTGGAGTAACCATCTGTTAGTAACATTAGTTACATTATCCTTGGAGTAACCATCTCTCAGTAACATTAGTTACATTATCCTTGGAGTAACCATCTATCAGTAATGTTCGTTACATTATCCTTGCAGTAACCATCCATCAGAAATGTTAGTTACATTATCCTTGGAATAACCATCTGTCAGTAGCATTAGTTGCATTATCTTTGGAATAATCATCTGTCAGTAACATTTGTTACATTATCCTTGCAATAACCATCTGTCAGTAATGTTATTTTATCCCTGTAGTAACGATCTGTCAGTAACACTAATTGCATTATCCTTGGAGTAACCATCTATCAGTGACATTAATTACACTATCCTTGAAGTAACCATCTGTCAGTGACGGTAGTTATTTTATCCTTGAAATAATCATCTGCAAGAGTTGTGATATCCTTGGCTCCCAACCCAGAGGATGCGGCTGGGGTGGGTGGGTCCTTAGAAGTGGGTCAAAGGTCAGATAGCAACAACTTAAATTACAATTAAATTTGTTTATATTTTCTTACCAAATTTTATTTATGTATGTATGCTTAGCAGGATGTTGCATCATATATGCAACAGATTTTTCATTATCTTCCTTGGATCACTGTATGAAGGCGAGTCTGGAGTTGGGAGGGGAAGGAGATGGTAGGGGATGCAATATGCAGCAGAAAGATTTGAGGTGGAAAGTTAATGCAGTTGCTCTTGTTCATGAATTTATAAGGCTACGTGCTCATCATTACAGAGATATGCTTACTTTCAGGATTTTGGCACTTACCACTCTTGAGAAGCTGAGCTGTAGACCAAAAACCATGTTAAGCTCTCTCCCTTGGAACCATTTCACAGCATAAGTGTTTTGGGCAACTGCTAGGGACTCTCCTCCAATTCTGAAATAACAAGAAATAGGGTATATATTTATTTATATATATATATATATATATATATATATATATATATATATATATATGTGTGTGTGTGTATAATGCTCCATTACCAACAATTGTGGTGTGGAACCTGCCAATTGTACAGGCAAGCAAAGGTGGCCCTGCCATATTGCCATATTCAAAATGTAATGGGCTCAGCTGGTAAGTGTTGTGCGGTGATGGGAAGGGCGGCTGAATATGTAGTACAATATGTGCTGCCAGCATGGCATGAAAGATCAGCAACTTGTGCTGTGCTGGGAACTATCAATTGCCAAGCAGTACGAAAGCCTCATTTCATTTATCCTTCATCAATATACCCATAACCGAATTTGCCAGATGGCTCCATGGACTGGTTGGCAGCCAGGACAGAATGTGATGGCTGGTTTAGGTATTGAAAGCTATAAATATCAGAGAAGTCCAACTGTAACCCTACACACCCAGACTTACTGGCACTTATGCCCAGTGTGCTGCAAAACTGGGGGAATCTTCCCCTGTATTTCCAAGTATATAGCTGTGATGATAATCTGTCAGTAAAATACCCAGAACCTAACATTTCACATGTAACTGTATGATCCACAACATTTTTCATTCAAATAAGCTGTAGGTGTGATCTATCATGGCAGACATTACAGTTACCTTTGCAACTGTGCCCTTATTTGATAGTATATCTCTTCTGTTCATGTAAATGGGCAATGACTTCAGCCAAATTCCTATCATGAAAGCAGGTTTCTGGAGGAGGCAACTTATCAAGGCATGTGGCTGGCACAATGGTATGATGCTGCTTTCCTTCAAAAGAGATAGCAGCTTCTAGCTTCTATTTGCTTTGAAAACAGCAAAGAGTGCTACCACCCTCTGCTCACACCAGGCAATGAAAAGTATAATTTATTCCAATTCTGATCTACACATTCATGCCAAGTGTTAGCCACAAATGTCTTATCTAATCAATCTAATTACTGTCCTAGACATTAAACCTGCTTGCTTAAAACTGCATCCAGATATATATATATATATATATATATATATATATATATATATATATAGTGTGACCCCGCTATAGCACGCTCCGTTATAACACGAATTCGGATATAAAACAGTCGTGGTGTGGCTCCCAAAATTTCATAAACATGTATTTTTCTCGTACATGAAAAAAAAATTTCTTTCATAAAAGTATGAAAAAAAAACCCCAAAAAGTTTATTATCATTTTAGGGAAGAGATCGCGTATGAATAATACAAGATGATCATGGTGTGGCTACTGAAATTTTATATGCATTTTTCTCATACACGAAAAAATAGTGTTTTCTTCTTAAAAGTACGAAAAATAGCGTGTAAAAATTTTTTCAGGAATCGCGCAGGGTTTCACCAATGTCGCAAATTGCGATTTTTTTTTCCTTATTGGCGGCAAAATATACCATCTGCAACATTCCCTCTAATATTTTTCCTGTGTGCGTGGAATTTTTGAAACTGCTGCGCAGCATATGTATTTGCTACCAAAACTTGTGCACGGAATTTTGAAACTGCTGCGCTGCATTTTCTAATGAGCTGCATGGCTGCGTAGCCGCTCACCTTAGAGGGAACATTGACCATCTGGCAAATTTTTTTTTTTTGGCGACATTGTTGGCTGTTTAAACTTGTATATACAACCATTGGTTTGGAGTGGAGAAATTCAGAGGGCCCATGAAAGGAAGCTGTAAAGTTGATATAAAATGCACTGAAATTTATCTATTGTTACTTAAACAAATTATTTGTCCATATTGACAAACCATCTTAACAGTGCATTGTTATATCATAATCCGCTTATGTTGACATCTAGAGTATTGTATGTTTTGAGATATCCGCTTTTTTTTCAAATTTACATTTCTGGTAGCGGAGATCAACCAGACGAGGCATTATCTCATAATCTATCTTCGTTGGATTTTCGGCCGCTCGTTAGTAATTAATATATTTACACAGACTGACATTTGTATGTGGATGGTGAGTAAAATTCCTCTTTCTTCCACTCAGAATAAAATCCTTCAGAACATTCACATTTTCTGTAGTAATCCCTGTCATCAGACCAGAACACCTGCATCTCTATCGTCGATTGACCCTTTCTTTAAATTTTTGACACATGCGTGGAAGGCAGCATCACTCCACTACCATAAATGTAAAAAAAAAAAAAGCTCTCACTTGTCTATTCAACAGGCAGGGAGGAACAGTAACTACAATTGACCATACGACGGCCAATTCAATTTTTTTTTTTAAAAATGTACCCAGATAAAATAGCTGAAATTTCAAAGAAAACATTACTTTTGAAGTGCCGATTATGAAAACGTACTAAGCAAATGGGAAAAAAATCAGTCACAATCATGCAATATAATTTATTGATGTTGCCGCCACAATAAGAAACGGGCATTTCTTTGGTTCTCCAAAGTTGTCCTTTAGCGGTGACTTCAATAACGCATGCACCCTTAATCAAAGAAAGCCAACTACAATTTTCAATAAAAACAAAGAACCTTTCTTCAAAGGAAGCCATTACCGAACTTAAATAAAAGCAATGGAATCTGATGGATTGTTTCATTTTCAAACATGACTGGAACATTTTTACTGTGCTGTGAAAGTTTCTTTTTTACAGGAAAAAAGTTTATGCTTACGAACTCTACCGACGGCACTTAAAACGTAAACTTTTACCAACTTTGGACGAACTGAAAGTAAATGTGCTTCATTATTCCTTACGTGATTGTGCTATTTTTTTCCACTGAATTCAGACCTGTATGACCTGTGACAAAATTATTGAATATTTTAAATGTGTGTGTGTGCATATTTTCGATGGAATTACTTGTATTGTGGATTCAATGTATGTGACGTGATTCGCGAGTTAGTACACAATGTTGATACTTTATTCATTGCTATGCATTAGACATGTATATATAAACAGTATACACGTATATGTACCAATGTGTGGTTCTCTGAATAAAGTAAAATATTATATATGCCTTCTCTGTTTTCACTACAGGTGTTTTTCTCATTTAATATGCATCGATTTAAGATGAAAACTGTGCCAATGAAGCACGTATTTTTGTACCCGCATTTATTACCTACCACCCACCCCCGCACATTTTTTCGGGTACATGCATCATTTTCTTCTGATAACTGACCTAGTTGCTTATAACACAGTTCGGTCTATAACATGGTCGGGTTCTATGGCTCCCAACTACTGTGTTATAGCGGGGTCACACTGTGTTTATATATATATATATATATATATATATATATATATATATATATATATATATACTAGCACTATATATATATATATAGTTATGTATATGTAAATTTAATTACTTGTTTGTTAGTTTTAATTTTTTTATATTTTATTTTATTCCATTACATGTTATTGTAACGATAATTTTGTCTACTGGATTTGATTTTTTTTTAGAAATTCAATTCAGTTCTGTTTGACCTGATAAATAGCCAGTAGTTGAAACATTGTAGCTAATTGCTGACCTTGAGTCAGAAATCAGATAGAGTTTGGTGTAAACAACTTCTTTTTTATTCATTCTAAGAGTAAGATTCATTTAGTGGAATCAAGGCCATACTTGGAGCATGTGACAAATAACATTTGTTTATTTTTACAAATTTGCGGTTTTCCCAGTGGGATGAAATTATGACCCCCATCAGGGAATCTGTTTTACATTTTAGTCGGGCTTATAACTCATGTTATCATAATAATTTGTCAGTTGTGCTTTAAACCTTTGAAGCTCAAAGGCTTTTGTTGTGACCAGTTTGAGTAAAATTTTTCTATTTTTTGGAATTAGTAATTTATTTACCGTTAAATACTAGTGCTCATCAGAATTCTCGAACAAAGGCATTTATCAAAATTTATTCAGAAATTATAAACTGGAATATTATTTCTTTGTGATTCAACAAAGAACTGTTGACACATCAGGACAAAGCAGACCATCAAAGACGTCATTGCCTTGGAATATCATCGGGATTCGAACTGTGATTCACTCAGGATTTTTATTTGATAGGACTTATATTTTTTAATTCTTGGATTAATTTTGGATTTGATTCATAAACCTAAGTCCTTTTTCTCATTTTTACCTTGCTTTTTTTTTATAGCAAAATAAATTATTTGTTAAATTTTACAAAGCTTGTTGGCTTCACTCTTTTCTTGTTACTTTGTACGACCCTAGACATGTATCAACACACACACATATTATACTCTTCTTTTAAACTAAAAAAGTCCTCTAAATTAAATACCAACATTTTTGCAACCGGACCATGAATTTCAAATTTTATGAAGTCAATGGATCCACAATATTAAGATTTACTTTTCTTACATCATTAATTCTTTATAAGAAAAAAAAAAAAATTCCTTTCCAGCTTTTCTCAGGAAGAATAGTTTCAAAATAATGAAAACTGATTACGTTGTAGGAGCTTTGACATGACTGCTTGAGTTGAGATTGACAAAAAAGGTTTGAAATTAGTCTTGAAAGAATTGTCATTTTGATCTCAATTTGTTGTTAGGCATTTCATCAGATTAAACTATGGCTGTACTGAGAAGCAGTAAGGATATACTATTTGTTCCCTACAATTGTGACTCACCTTGTGGAAAATATTTCATTTTTTATATACTTAAGTACGAAATACAGAGACTTATTGGCAAAACAATTTTCACATTTTTCTCATTCCTATATTTTCACATATATCCTTCTATTTTCACACATGCAAATATAAAATTTCCATTATGCCATGTGATACTCAATTGTGTCTGCCCAAAGAAGTTGTACATGCAGCAACAAAAATGAGTGTTTTTGTGAGGTAAAACAAATAAATAGAAACTCCCTTACATTTCAGACATAGAAATTAATCTTTGATAAAGAAAGTTGACCAGACACTATTTGCATTATCTCTAAATTATTTCCACTTACTTCCTTGACAACAATGACAAACCCAATGTGATGCATTGCTGAATTGGACTTGCATTGTTTTCAAATAAGGTCAAATAGTTTACAAAATGACAAATATGTAATTTACTGCAACAGATTAGGTCAACCCAATCCTACCAAATTCTTAAGTCATGAATATTTATAAGATCAGGCTATGAAAGAAAAGTGAATTTATGAAAAGAGGGGTGGGGCTGAACATGTTGTGCCAAAGAGTGCGTTGAATCCTCTAAACGTGAATTCTGGAACAATTCTGGTACACAATAAAAGAAAATGCTTTTCTTTTTCTTGTGGTACCAAATACAAAATACTTTAACTCGTGGTTTTGCCACTCATTAAAATATGATGCTTTTGGTACCAAACTATGAAATATATCCAGTATTAACATAGGAAAAGAAAATATCCTCCGTATATTAATTTTAGAAGCAATGGAAAAGACAATATACAAACCCAAAGACAAATCTTCCAAGACACATCAACCAGTAGACATTCAGAACTCCTCCCAGTGCAAATATTATCTGAAAATAGAAATTTTATTTACTATAAAGCAAGTTAACTTTTCAGCAAAAGACCCAAATACATGCATTGAAATCAACAATTTGAATGCTTAACAAAGCAACCATTTGTTTGCCATCAGAGAAGGAATTTTATTGTGGATAAAATGGGATAGTTTTATGAATTGTTGTATAATTGTTGTTTTAGTTTTATTGGACACATTCCTAAAAGTAACAGATGTGCAATAAAATGGGGTGTTTTGCCCATGAATGTAAAACCTAAAGCAATACATGTATTTAAAAACTTCACTGTTACAGGTGCTCAAGTTAACATGCCGTGACACTAGTGAAACAGATTCCTCCAATGAAATCACTATCTTGCTTCTTTTTGCATGCATGAAAATGTCTGTAACTTTTCAAAACGCATGATTGTCAACCCAACAACCCAGCAAAAACTCTGGTTGTCCAATCTGAAATTCCCTAATGCAATTCCAGTAAAATCTGTAATCAACAGTAAATCAAATCTTGTTGTCAAATGTCTAAATCAAACTATCAAGTCTATTTATTAATAGGTAACATAAATAAATGTCTGACTTCAATCAACATCAGGATTTTAATATTTATGACATGAAATTCACAATATACTCATGGAACAGACAGAATCTCTAATATGATATGAAAGAACCAGTTTTATAGTTCTAAATTATACATATAAATCTGTCTATAAATTATTATTTATCCTCTGTATGTAACATTTCCTTAAGTGATATAATCAAATCTTTTTTTGCATGCTGTTAGAGTCATTTGCAAGTTCAGAATCACTAGTAATTTGAAATGTTTTACAAGATTTTTACCTCATCTAAATATAACATTTATAACTGTTACAAATCTATGGTCATAAGTTAAGTAACAGAAAGAAGCAAAACCAAGTTTTGTAAAACTTAACAAATAATTTAATTATGAAACTTATTAATGAATCTGTGAGAGGAACTTACAGTATGATGAAGTGAATCCAATATAATCCTGATAAAGTTCTATGAGAGTCCAACAGAATTGAAAAGTTCTGTATAAATTTCAAAAATGGAAATGTATTGGTCTGCCAGGAAACATGATGTTGACAAAATGGCATTGTCCAGAACTCCTTTGAATAATTCACAGCAGTTCCAGAATAATATTATAGTCCAAATAATGAGCACTTTGTATTTCTACTGAACACTCCCCTATACACATTCTATTATGACTTTCATAACTTTACCCCAAGTGACAGATCATGCTGCTCAATTTATTTTCAAATTGCCTATTCATGTAACCTAGCCCAACCAATGGAAGATTACTTAATTCTTTCAGAACTGTCAACACATAGTTAAGCATCTATATACAGATCCTATGTAATTTTATGCTCATTAATAACCCTAAAACAGATACTAGTCATGTAGGCAAAATCTAACTAAAGATAATGAGAAATTACTACAATTTACAGCCATGAAGAAAAATTACAAAATTTAGAAAAAGTCATGTACCAGGGATTTATAAAAAGTATGAATATATATAACAAATAAATTTTTTCATTCTTCACCCAAATTATTTTCCCTCATTTAATAATAATTTGCTTTTAATCATCTTATGTAAGTATTTGTTTTTCCTTTTTTACTGCATATGAGTGAATCATCTCAATTAGAGAACTTTTTTTTGTTGGTTATTTCTTGCTTGCAATTTTGCAAAACAAAGATGGTAAAAATAATTGGAGCAGAGTAAATATTATCATCCTAATGTATTGGCATAAAATTATAAAACAGTAACTGCCTTTTTAAGACATCCACACCTAAACACTATGATAAAACTGTCCGCATAATGTCAAGTGATTTGAAAACAGCTACAGTCACATCATATGACAGTCCAAGAATGGTAGCTAAAAACACAACTATTTTGATTAAAAATTTGTTTCTGGTGTCTCTTCCTTAGATAACTTATGTTTTGCTATACTCTAATCAGTCAGCAAGAAAATGTGCCTCTTATAGTTTGGTCAACAAATGGCATTAACCAGTGCTAAACTGATGACAGACAGCATGAAGCAGGATTATTATGCATGACTGACAGCCAAGTAGGTATGAAATCTTTTGTAAACATTAATATCTGGCAGGAATAACAACTTACAAAATACATCACAGTAATCACACTCATTATAAACCAGAGACATATGCCAAAGTAATCTCTATGTCAAACTTCCACCAAGGCACGGTTGATAAAAACCGTGTTCTGCCTCTCAGTCCTGTGAAACAATCTGAATCATCACTGCAGTGCTCTCTTCTGGCCAACAGACTGTGGTAGGAATATTACACATTCCTCAGAGTTTCATTGATACACTCTCCATCAAACATTTCTCGCCTCACTACACTATAAGTGATACTGATCCCTATTCAATACCCCATTATACCTTTTTATTTTAAGGTTTCATAGAACCACTAAAGACTAATGTTATTGTTGTTGTTGTTGTCGTTGTAGGGTTTAACACCATTTTCAGCATAAGATAGGCTATACATGGCTGCCAGTATAACTGATGGAAGAAGAACCCTTGAAAACCCAAGGAAGAACCACTGACCCACAAGAAGGTAGTGGCAAGCTTTCTCACATACCACAGAGGTGAGATGGCAGTAATCCGCAACAGTGAGCACTTCAGACCACTCAGCCACTCAGGACCCTACTAATGTTATTGTATTTTGATAATAGTTTTATTTGTTACAAACACTATCCCATTTTTTTTTAAAGATCATATAGTATGACCAGCAAAGTCGACTTTTAGCAGTTACAAAACAGTCATTTTGCACATTTATCACCATACCACCAACATATTTTTAGTGAACTCTGAAATTATGATTTTGTGTATTTAGTAATTTATAAGTTTTTATTTAAAATAATAATAATTATCAATAACCTGTAATTATTTAAGTTTTAATTTAGTACATGTACATCAGATACTGAGAAAACTCAGCTGGAATAATATTTCTTGATATAAGTATGTCTCTCTAGTACATCTTATTAAAACAGTTCAATGGTAGTGCGATGGTGGTATACACTTTCAGAAAAAAACGTTCAGAACTATTTCTTATTAGCAAGCAATGCCCACTTATGAATGAAACATGGTAATCAAGAGTCTTTCTTGTGAATACTGAATCAACCCAGTGAAAGAAGGGCGTTTGGATACTAAATAATAAGTTCCTGCACATTTTTTAAAATTATGATTATCTTTGGCATCACCATATTTACAGTACATATTGGGGCAAAATAAAAATAATTAAAAAATTTTCCTGTCCAAGAACTTATGGTGATGCTTTTTCACATAGGTCATATGTCCCAAGACTTGAGAAACAAATAAATTTGTGTTGAATTTGCACTCCACCCCCACCCACCCCACTTTGCAAAAAATAGATAAACAAAACTCCTATCTGATAATAAAATGAAAGAAACTAACCTTGTATTGTTATCATTTATTCTCCTTTTTTTCATCAGGAACATTAAAAATAAAAATATATCACAAATTCAGTATATGCAGTGTAGGCATCCATACTGTAGCATGATTTGCCTATGTCAGACACCACACAACGCATTTTTCATTAATGTGAACATAGAGAAACCAAACAGTTGAATGATTGGCAGACAAATTGATGGACAGTTGGACAAATAGACTGATAGGTAGTTATGATAACTACAGGTTACCACCAACTCTGTCAAATGGAGCCCTAACTAACAGCAATATAACAAAATCAATAACAACAGAAGACAAAATGGGCATAGGTATCACAGAGTCTCAATGGATGTTTTATTTCACATACTAATCCACTGATTTATCTGATTTATATAAACAGGAAAATGATAAAATAACAAAAGTATCTAGGAATTCAATTTACCTGTCCAGCAGTAACAAAGAAACTGAAGACAATTGCTCCTAATCTGACCCCAAGCATTCGGTCAATCAGAAACCCACCAAAGAAACAGAGAATGACATTTGGCCAGGAGTACCAGGAATAAAAAGCCATGAACTGGCTCTCAGAAAGGTTAAGGTCACGAATCATGTTATCCTGAAGAGCAGCTGGGTTGTCGTAACAGAAATAGCTCCCTGAAAGATGAAATATCGAGAATGACTTTACTTTCTGTCATCTCTGTACCCTTACTTTTTCATACACCATCAAAATCCATAAAAATAATATATTGCTTGTCCTTCAAATTTTGGTACCTAGAAGTTTTCTTATACATTAATACCGTATATACTCTTTAATACATTGAGTCATATTGCAAAAAACAAAGATCCTGATCTGCCACAGCATAAAGCCCCTGCAGAGCTGGGTCTATGCTGTTTTTCTACTGACTATTAATAACAAACAAGCATTATGCAATGGCAGATCTGGGCCTGTGCAGTTTGCAGTTGGGGTCGTCTTATAAGCAAGTATATACAGTAGATTGCAAATTTAAAGTAACAAAAATAAATGCTACAGTAAAACCTGTCCTAAGGGACTGCTGCATCTGAAAATAAAAATGTCTCTCAAGATATATGGTCTCTCATAACAGATCTATACAAAAAGACCAGTTACAGAGGTAGAATTTCAACACTATTTAAAGAAAATAACCACATTCACTGTATATATATTCTATTCTTTATTAACAGTTCTATCTAAAATACTGTATGCATTCATCTGAAAACAAAATTATATAGCAATAAATATATACTTCTATCATTAAACATGAATCATATTTATATTTAACGATCACATGACATTGTATTAGCATATAAAATCATTTCTAATTTACTCTTTGTCCTTTATAACACCTTAAATTTATTTTACCAAGGTTAAATCCATTATTTTGTGAGTGGTCTCCTCTTTTTCACTTCTTTCAATTACAATAATTATCTTCTCCAGTTTTTAAATTTTTCTTTTAATTTGGAGGTTCTGATATTGTTATTATGGTGTTAGGTGATAACATTATCAGTGCTCAGTTGTAATATCGACTGTAATGACTGTTTTGCCCAGGCTTTGGGAAGTATGAATGATACTGATGTTTCTCTTTCAAGACTCTCCAAAACATCTTAGTCAGAAAAGATGATCATGTACAAAAGCACAAAATGTTATAAAATAAAACAAGTTTGATTATATTCCTATAAACTGGCATGTAAAGTCATTTCAATGTACAGAATAAAAATTCTAACTTTATTTTGCTGACCTGCATTATGTTGCTAAGTGGGAACAACATAATGAACATAAATTAGTTTTCTGTTTCCTTTCAAAGCTTAAATTCTAAAGAATTATATATATATATATATATATATATATATATATATATATATATATATATATATATATATATATATATATGTATATATGCAGCTTATAGAAAGTAAACATTTCCTATTACAGTATAAAAACAAAACAATAAATGCAAATAATTAGAATCTTGTCCTGTAATGAAAAGAGTTTAACCCTGAATTTATCTGTGCAAATAAAATCACAAACAAGATTTTTCAAACAACCGAATCTCCTTAAGACAATCTGGTTAAAAATCCATCATTTAAAAAACATTTTCAAAAAGGGTTGATTTAAATTTTGACAAAAGACCTTCAAAATTATATACTGTTGTATAAACAAGGACTGAATTTTCTGTAAAATCAACTTGTCTTCTTGTTATTCGTTAAACCAGTCCCCAAACCCGAATTGATACAGGGGCTCATATCCATTTTTAACATATAATACAAGGGACGACAATTTCTCATTTCAGCTCTGAGATTCAACAATCTGAGTACAAATTTGGCTTAAAACGAATAGCAATCCGTTTTCTGATCTGGGTTTCCTCCAAATATTCCCACCCCATTTTTCATATTTGGATTAGGTTGGGGTGTGGGGTCACTGCAATTGCATATCGAAAATTTGGAATTTGCCATCACCGTGCGGTTGCGACATTTGGTGATCGCTTACCAGCGGGCCTAGAAAATTTAAGCATATGTTATATCAACTTATACCTGCATGAAATAGATAGGAAAATGATTTATTTTCTCAGAAAGCATTATAATGTTTTGTCTTTAATCTGCTGACGGACTAAACGAAACTATGGCATAGATGAAACCTGACGTGGTACTTGCTATTTGCATTAATATAGTCACATAACTTCACAAATCTCAAACAACATCGGAAGTCCAATAGTCAAGTAATATCAACAACAAACTCCTTTTTAATGTTGTTGTACAGAAATTCAATTATATTAAATGAAAGTCAGATACTTTATGTAAAAACCAGCAATCTGGCCAGTCTGATTTATCAAGCAGAGAGCACATGTCAATGTGGTAGTCATGTGATACAACAAAACTCCATAAGTTGTTCTCGGAATATATAAATATGGAAAATTTTGTGTTCTTTTGTTTTTGTATTTTTATTACAACCAGTATACGACTTTCATTTAATATTTTTTTTATTTTTTTCTCTACAACATTTGAAAATGTGGGTTGTTAGATTTGTGTACTCATGCGACTAGCAATGCAAATCTAGAGTACCATAACAATTTTAATACTCACAATTTCTGAGAAGATAAGTAATTTTCATATCTATTTCATGCATGTATCACTCAATCTAACAACAATTAAAGTTTGCTAGGTCATCCGGTAAGTGGCTACACTTTGCCACTGAACATGTTGGCCTCTTGTGATGCTAGACTGGTTTTCATACCTTCCATGTAAGGAAAGATACAGATATCAACCTGACATTGAAAATAAAAGTCTACTAGACGAATCTAATCCAGTGAGCATTTAGATTGACTCAGCATATACGTTTATTGCAAGTACCCAAATGATCCATATTGCACCCTCAGAATATACTGGTTAGAACTTGAAAAATTTAACTCATGATCAGTTAAGTTACAACTCAATTACGTGATTGTTTCAGGCATTAAGTGGTGGCGGAAAATTCCTGGGTTTTTCCCGACTTTCACCAATATTTGTGAAATTCAAGGACTTTTCATGGTCGGGAAAAAATTATCATTTCTCCTGACTTTTTCCCGACTTCCCGGTAGCGTGGGAACCCTGAGGTGGTCGCTCATGACTGAGCATTTATATAATAAAATCAATCCATGCATTATGACTGTGGTATAAAAATGACAGGTGATAGCTCACAGCACAGGTCACTTGTAGCAGTTTTAACTGTATATCATTTCCAACAGTTAATTATACCCTAAAAAATAACATATATATGAAAAATTATAGGCAACACTCATAAACTTATTTACATGCTAATCAAGTAAGAAAATCCAAATACTTCTATAAAAGTGCAATGGAACACACACACACACACACATACATACATATATATATATATATATGTATATATATATATATATATATATATATATGTATATATATATATATATATATATAAAAATGAAGGAAATAAAGATTTGTTTATTATGAGAAAGTATTAAGATCTTTAATTTTGAAGGAAATAGACTGAATTTGTCAAATTAGATTGCTTTATATTAACAAGTTATCCATCAATTAAGAAAAACAATCTTTCTGAATAAAATCATCTTTGATAATACCTGACCAATCATAATGTATTACAAGTACAAACATCATCTCACAAAAGGAGCTGCAGGATGTGCACATTCTGCCAGAATTCAAAATGTAACCTTGGGGGAGGTTGTACCTGTACTACTAAGTAATCATTATCAAAGAAACAAGCTTTACTCCAAATATTGGTTTCTTCCTGAAGTGCATTACCTTACATTAGGAAAATAGGTATGATCTGAGGAATTACATTACTCTTTCCCAAAGATGGCCCATTCTCCTGACTTCTAATTACTGTGAAGCAGCTGCAAATCTCTTAAAAGATACTGGCTGCAGAAGCCGAAAAATATCCCTTGATGCAGCCAGCAAAGAAAATTCCCATCCCTACCCCTGCCCTGCAAATCCAAACTAAAGTCAAAAGGACAAAAATTATAATGCTGCTGAATAGTCCAATATGGCAGCCTGTTGTGCTACTGATATAGGTCTCACAAAGCAATCTGGGATGAAAGCTCTCTGAGGTTAAACCATGAGAAAGTTGAATTTGACCTCCATCATTTAGTTTTAATATTATTACTTAGGAAACAGTTACAGCTGTTGCTATACTAGTGGCTACTACCCTAACCTCATGTGCCGACATGAGTAAGAAACTCATTTAAAGGCACATGTATCTGAAGGGTTATAAAGCCACTGTTTTCACTCTAAATATAATATTTTCATAATTTTACCCATTTTAGTATCATGCTTGCATGTGGTACCTGCAGGTTTTACTAACAGCTTAAGTAGTGATAATATCTCCAGTGTTAAGCAAAAGGACGACAAGGATGAGAAACTTTTGCAACTCACTCATCCCTGAGATAAGAGCTTGGAAATATATTGCCTGTGCAAAAGCTAGATAGTATTCATTTCATAAATTTAATATTTAATCATTACCCATTTGAGATCCTCTATATCTGAAGTTGATACAATTATGACTTTATTTGATATGGCATGTTCTTCCAGTCCATTTGACAAAAGACTGCTTTGATTCAAGCAAATATGGTTTTATTATCAGTGAAGCTGCTAGTAGTCCACTAACTTGTTACATTTTGACCAAATTATTTTTTTGGGGCTTTGGATTTATTTTATATGTTAAATGAATAATTTGAAACACTAATGGCAACATAAGAGATGAAATAAATTTTCACATGATAAAATTTCACACTGGTAGGTCAAGTGACAAGAACTCAATTTGTATATTAAGTTTCAAAACTATTACAAACACCAAAATGATAATGATGAAGATAATCATCATAAGGCAACCAAAAAAGTGTTTCCTGTAGGCCAACCATCCGTTTTGCACTGCCGACCCTAGCACTTGTTTCCCTCATGGTTAAAAAACCATCACATTAAATATATCTATATATCTATATATATATATATATATATATATATATATATATGTGTGTGTGTGTGTGTGTTTAAATAAATAAAAATTTGACCTGCTACTGTAATTTTAAAACCAATACAATAGGAAACACACAAATCTCTATGGGTGTAATAAACTTTTGAAACTCAGCTGCAATATCTGCTATTATGCCAACTTAGTTGTGAAATGAGTCTCTGCAACTCGTCTTATTTTAATTGATACATAAAAATGGTGTCTCTACTTTTTTTCATGTCAGGTTGTTTTTATAGCTTAAGAGTAGATTATGTTTGTAACAGACCCACTTATTTAATTTTCTAGAATTGGCCCTTGGGAATTTGTTCAACAAAAAAAAAGAATTCCATCCCCAATGTAGCTTTAACACATATATTAGATCTGTAGCAAAATAGAACTATATCATATTAGTTTGGGGAAAAAATCTTGATCTAACTAAAAAATAAAAATCCTTGTTTTAAAGAAAATCCCAGGCCCCTCTCCCCATGAAGATTAAATGGTCGGTCCCAAAATAGCTTTTATTTCATTTTTTACTTCTGTTGTTGGGGCCCTAAGTGGCCGAGTGGATCACTGCCATCTCACCTCTGCGTGGGTTCGAGTCTCAGATTTGGCCAATGCGGGTATGTGAGAAAGCCTGCCAGTAGCTTCTCGTGGGTCAGTGGTTCTTTGCAGGGTTTTCCCGGGTTCTTCCTTCACCATTAATACTGGCTGCCATGTACATGTGCTGAAAAATGGCATTAAACCCTATAACAACAACAACTTCTGCTGTATTATGCATGAGCTGAACACATATCTTAATTTGTGTACTATACAAGTTACTTCCCTTTCTGGCAAGGTATTTATCAAGGGGTTGTCTCCAAATGGAAGGCATTTTGCTATTCAGTATGTAACTGAATGAGCACTTTTATGAGTTTAAAGTTGCAAAGAAATAGTTTTTAGTGAATTCATATAAAATTGTATTTACATATAATCAAACCATGCTGGGTTTTTTTTTAATTAAATCTATTTACAACTAAAAATAAATAGGAGTTCATGTGATTTTATTATGCAATATGATAAAAATACCTACTGTGAGTTAGTAACTCCTTGAGGAAGGGAAGCAGCCTATCTGATGCTATGAGTCAATATTGTCTTGTTATCAAAGCTTTAATGATTTCATCAGATATTCTTTCACAATAATCCCTAAGTCAAATTTAAGTAATTTTAGACTTCTTTTCTATTTGCTATACCAAAAGAATAATTGGGAAAAAAAACTGTATTTGGTTAGATTTACATACCACTATAAACCAAGTAAACATTAAAATATCTTAACCTCACTGCTTTCCTCAGTCCATATTTCATGTCCAAATTCATTTTGTCACAAAGTTTTACATCACATGTATCTTGTGTGACCACAATAAGCATTTTCAGTCAGCATTCACTTCCTTTTTGAAACATCAGAACTACAGTATCATTGAAATCTTGACATCAAAGGTGCCAACCAGTATTCCATATACATCCTAATGGACCATTCTTTACTTAAGGCAAGAAGGTAGTATGTATTGCGGTTGATTTCAAAGTAGGAATGCTGACTGATGATAGATTCATTCAAAAGTGATGAATAAAAGTAACCAAGTAACTTCATTAATGACATAAATTTCTACTGATAGAGCACAGCTGTCAATACAATTCTGATAAATTCTACATGTTTAAAAATTGTCACATTCTCCAATAAATAAAGTCATTTTCTAAGTCCACGGGTAATGTAACAGAGGAAAATTTTCTAGCAAAACTTGTGTATCTTTTTCTAATATTTAAATGAAGATGCTACATTATTCTTATTGAATAAACTTTTGAAAGAATTTTGACATATCATTATGTCCTATGTAATCAATATTACATGTATGATATTGCCACATTTCTGAAAACGACGGCATATACTCGCTTATATTAAGTCAAACTACAAACAACCAATCTGCTGTCATGCACATGCGTGTGATTTTGGATTTTTAATGTAGTTTTAACAATTTTAAAATTTTTCAGTCATATCGCTACAATGTGGGCAGTGTGGCAGTTCATAGTGATGTCTAGCACTGGGGCATCATGATGCAAACATGCAGCATAATGTCCCACCCAGTTATCTTGAAACCTGGCCAACCAGTGCTAACACTAACCTCTCAATGCTGAGCACCTAGCAAGGCAGCTGTTAGTACCATTTTTATGTCTCTGGTATGACTCGGTCAAAGTTTGAAAATGCAACCCTCTGCGTCTGAGGCGGATGCTCTAACCATTAGGCCACCAGAGCATAATGCAACTGCAGATCAGGGTCTATGTTGTTTGTTTTAATGATTACTCCTAATAAACTGCACAGAACCAGATTTGCCAGTGCATTATGAGATGGCAGATCTGGGTCTGTGCAGTTTGCAGTATGATTCATCTTATAAGGAAGTATATACAGTTTTCAATTTGGTAAATTTAATTATACTGTATACTTGATAAAAACTTTTTTCCAAAACATTTTTTAAAGGACAAATAAAACAAATGATAACTATCTTACATAAATGTCTAATGTGTTTGTGATATGATGGGGCTTTCATATTTTATATGTATACTGCAGTCAGTAAGTTGTTCCAAGTGACTTGCGGAAACAGTATGGAAACTAAAGGGAAACTATGACAAATTAATAACCAGTACAACAACCACTTCTATGAAATATCATTAACTGAATTTTTCTGATGTCTGCTATAATGAGGCAGGTGTTGGCAGTTATCCCAAAAATTTAAAACATGGTAATCTTCTATTACTCAAATTTGTCTGTGCATATTGTTATGTATATTTAATCTGTATTGTGTGTTAGCTTTTGTCCATGGTTATATGTTATGTATATCTATATTGTGTGGCTGACCTTAGTCAGTAATTGAGTTTACATCCGACATTACTCTTGTCTTTTACAACATATTATATTGCTAATATTTGTCTATGATTTTAGATTATATTTTCAGATCATTATTACTTGCAGATAGACATGTTTACAATTGCTGAGGTTAAGGTCTAGTTTTTTGTGGGGGTTTTTTTGAGAAATTACAAATGTTCAACAAGTTGTTTATGAATTTTATGGAAATGACCATCATCCTGGCTCTTTTACTGGTCTCAGCTTTTTAAATGTTGTTTACTTCTGAATTACTCATTCCATATCTTAACAACAGTCTTAGTGGAATCAATTTCAGTTGTGTTTCAGTTAATAGGATTTATTTATTTAAATTATTCATTGGAATTACAGAGTGCTCATTAATACATTTTTGGACTAAACCCTTATTTGTGATTAATATGAATTCCTTAAAGGACATTTTGGATTATATAACTGATACATCAAGAATGTTGGCCCATTTGCACATTTGACTACTGGCACATCAGCACATGCAATAATGGAATTAATTCAGAACACCACTGGAATTCATTTGGAATACTCTATACTCTTGTGATAGACCTTTTAAGACCGTTTGGGATTTAATTTACGATAATGTAGCTTCATTGTAAATTTTCACTTTGAATTCAAGAGAAATACATATTTTTAACTTTAAAAAAACTTGTAGGTTTTCACTCTTTTCTATTACTTAGTTCAATGACCACTCCAATGGCCTGGTGGTTAGAGTGTCCGCCTCAGATGGGGGAGGTCATGGGTTCGATAAAAATGATACTAACAGCTGCCTCACTAGGTGCTCAGCATTAAGAGGTTTAGTGTTAGGACTGGTCGGCCTGGTGTCAGGATAATGTGACTGGGTAGAACATCATGCTACATGTCTACAGCATGATGCTCCAGTGCTAAACATCACTATAAACTGCCACACTGCGGACATTGTAGCGATATGACTGAAAAATTTTTAAAACTACGTTAAAAATCCAAATCACACACACTTAGTTCAACACCATAGAGTTGTAACAATATTCCTATATAAACAGTAAGACCAGTGAATCAATATTACTACTGTATAATGTGTGATGGTAAAGATATGAAATTGACAACTGTCATAATGGTGTTTACGGTATCTGCATTTACTCCTGTTTGTTTACAGTGTCATCTTGCAGTGTGAATGCAATAAAGTCAGCTAGGGATGGTATACGACTATGCAATCATGTCTATGATGGAGTTCCACCAGACTGATTTAGGGCCAAAAAATACATTGGTTTCCTAACGCACTGGTTTTAAATTAGGTTAGGTAGGTAGGAGTTTCTAACACTGAATATTTATTATAATGATTAGTAGATATAATGTACTAAGCACTTCAAGCAGTGGGCAAAACTGGCTCAGATACACATATCAATTTCAGGAATTTTATTTATATACCATTGGGGAAAAAAGTGCAAGGGTCAGGAACAAAAAAACAGAGACAGTCAGCCAACCCCATTTTTTGGGCCTGATAGACAACTGTCAGATATGATGGACATCCACCCTTTTGTAGTGGACACCTAATCCCTTGCACCCTCCATATCCACACTATTGAGTGGTCAGTCCATAAACCATGTTAAGTATACTGTATTATGATCCGGCAATATATCTGAAGCATGTAGAAGTATGAAAAGTGCTATGGATTTCATTTCAACTTGCATTCAACTCCAAAACACTTTCTAACATTATTAATAACTCTTTTTCATAACCAATCAGTAATACCCAAATTGGATAACACAACAATTTACTCATTAACCTTTTCTATTGCAAAGTCCACTGGCTCTTCTTTATATTAATCACAGAATCAAGTATCCAGTTAGAGCTCAATGCAAGCATTAGTATTCACACACTCTCCCATTTGTTTGTACCCCTCTACTGATTTTAAAAACAAACGGCATCATGGATATAAAAAATGCACGTAACTCAATCATTTCATTCATCAATTTATAATTTCTAACCTGACTATCACCAAGGGGTCCATAATACTGTCAACTTAATCACCTTCCAAACTAAATGGAAGCACTTAATGTAAACAAGCTGACACACTGCTCACTGTCCTCTTCTGGTTTCTAGTATAGTCCATTTCTGATCTGTGTCACCTGCATTCAATATTTACAATACTGATATTTTAATATTTCTAAAACAAACGGAACAAATACAATGGAGGAACTCTTGCATACATACATGTATGTTCAATGAGATTTAACTCCAAAATTTATGGAATTGAGATTGTCAAAGATGGTGAACTAGTTCACTCTGTTGCTTTCAAACATAGACCTGCCCATGCAAATATGATGACCGTGTTACTAAAGAAACTTGTTTAATTCAAATGCCAACAAGATGACAATGCTTGGGACCCCACTGGGACAGTCAGGTTAGAAATTATCAAATGATGAATGAAATGACTAAGTTTTGTGCATTTCTGATATCCTTGATTCAAATGCCAAAGAAGATGACAATGCTTGGTATCCCCTGGGGGCAGTCACAAATTGATGAATGAAATGACTAAGCTTTGTGCATTTTTTATAACCTTGATTCAAATGCCAACAAGATGACAATGCTTGGGACCCCCTGGGGACATTCAGGTTAGAAATTACAAATTGATGAATGAAATGACTAAGTTTTGTGCATTTTTTTATCCCTGATGCCATTTGTTTTTTTTACTTTAGC
The DNA here is from genome assembly GCA_016617855.1 of Megalonaias nervosa. NCBI lineage: Eukaryota > Metazoa > Mollusca > Bivalvia > Unionida > Unionidae > Megalonaias > Megalonaias nervosa. The sequence continues at coordinate 80,053 of JAECUM010009960.1, forward strand.
AGGGGGCTACAAACAAATGGCAAAGTGTGCAAACACTATAGTTTCATAAGACATGGAAGAAACACATTAGTATATTTACGAAATAAGCTTCCTTTTTTGAAAGTACGTTACCTGGGATAGCATATTGTGACAAACTATATGGTTGGTGCGGGGTGCTTCCAATATTTTATTTAAACTATTATAGAAGTCCCACCCAGGCTCTGTTTGGTTGGAAGTTAAGTCGAGTGAAAGATAGATGTAAAGCTCAAAGCCTCCAATCAGCAATGCCGACAGTTAGATGGTTAAATATACAAAAAAAGGTTGAAATTCAATAAATAATAATTTAATAACAATTCAATAACCAAATGACTCAAATTTCCAATTATACTCCTTCTGCTCGACCACTGAATAAGCCTATTGCATCACTTGATTAGCAGTGTGAGATTGATTTCCACCTGTCCTTGTATTTCTACCCACCTGTTGTATCCTTTCTCTCTCTTATTTCTCCCAATTCCATCCCCTCTTCCTCCCGACCTTTCTCCAAATTCTTTCTACTCCTCCTCCTCGACTATCTCTTGACTCCTTCTCCACTTTCTCCCCCACGACTACACTCCTGTCAACTTCGACTGTCTCAATTCTGTCTCCAACTCTTGAAGACTTGGGACCCAATGGAACTGGAAGTTCTCTGACTCTAAAAAGCTTCCTTTTCAAAGCTTTGTCTTTCCTTATAATCTACCTCTAAGTTCTGCCACCAGATTACAAGTGGCTTCTTTCTCAGAGTAAACCCTATTGATCTGCAATCCTTCCAGGCGAATACAAAATTACCCTTACGATTTCAGAAGGTATCATTCGGGTCTGCATTGTAATCACACCCTTTACCTCAATTTTGATTGGATAGTGCTGTGAACTGATCCAATCAAACTTAGTGGACAATTTCCCTCTCGCTGTCTGTCAATGTGGGGATGGATAAGGACACACCCCGTTCACCATGAGGACCTTCCTTTTGATCCTTGAACAAACTTTTAACATATAGGTGTGATAACGGCACGCCTTTTGTTAAGTGACGCGGCCATTCGCCTTTGCCAACTCAAGTTTCTGGTCTCTGGCTGGTCATGGTAACCTTTCGTAAGAGTTCAACACTAACCCCGCAGCAATCTTTAGAGATCAAACACAAGGCCGCGATAATATTCCCAAGACAGGTAGATCGTAGCTTATACATGACTTTATAACTGGGGCTTAGCAACATGACACATATAAACTCTTTGCTTAATCAGGGAATGAAATGAATTTTTTCAGTACTAGCAAACTTTTGATAAGTGTAATATTCTCCACTGCAAACATTCTACATTACTAACATTTCAGAATTGTAACTAGCAAAATGCATCAATTTCAACACCTGTTAATTAAGAAATAATTACCATCAAAAGCAATTTGCTAATATTAAACTTAGTTAAAACCCAAAAGTATTGAATCCAATGCAAAGAAGCCTTTAAATTCAAAATTGTAATTCATGTTCCAAAAGACAACTAAAGTTGATAGTGCCAATTTTACACAAGAAATAAGAGTTTAATGTAAAATATATGGTATGCATGAAACAGGATACAAAAATAATCTATACACATTTTAAAATCTTGAAGGACACTTTGAACAAATTAAATATAGAATTTCTACCCAGGGTCTTGTGTGTCAACCTCCAATGTACAAGTCCCTATTCAAGACTGATTATTTCTTACACAAGTAGGTTCCAAACTTAGATTGTTTCACTGATCAACCTGTTAGTCCTACAATACCAACACAACAACATCATTAGTCCTACATGTAAGACCTCAAGGTTGATATTTACGTTTAGGGCGTCTGGGCTTGACTGCCTAACTAACGGTGCTGTGTAGCATGTTTTGTTGTCGACTAACATCATAACGAAGTCAAATTTTCAGGAATATCTCATACAACTGGCAACCAATAACGACGCTTTTCTACAAAGTCATAATGTTTTAGTCGACTTTACTTACTCTGATGTCTTTTCTCTAATACATTCAAATTCTCACAAAAGAAATTGACCTGTTTTAAAGTTTCGTTGGCCTACATTTCAGTTGGCTGGAAAGCGATGAAAGCCGAAATTGGATTAAGTTGAAATATTATTCTTTAACGAAACGAATAAAAATAGATTATGCCTCTTGGAACTGTAAACAACATTTTGTTTTGTTCAAGAAACATATCCCCCACATGAATCTACTTGAACATACCTCGGCATACCTCGACTATTGTTGCATTTCAACAAATTCAAATGTATGTCAACGGAACATGAAAATGCATCCATTTGCTAGTGTCAGATTTTGATTCAGCCAGGATAAAAACAGCACAGTAAGTATATTAATTACATATCAATTTGTGGAAGAGTGTCCATATGAGCTGCCAAGTGTGTGAGATAGTCCTGAAACTTTGACTACTCCGTCCAATGTCAACCGACATTGGAACACGCTATACAAGGCCGTTATTTGGGTAGTAAGACGTAGCACAAAATCATAAATAAAATGTGATACATCTTACATTGTAGGACTACATCATCATATAATACATCTTACATTGTAGGACAAATCACAGGGGTTCGTTACAAATAAAACTAAGAACCTAACCTGTAATAACATAACACAAAGAAAGACACGAGTCCGCACCCCTCAGTAGTTCCAACCCTGTTAGTTTATTCTAATTGCGTCTGCTAATTTCCAACTTAAGCCAGTCGTAATCAAGAATAGTTCAATTTTCAAAACAGCTCGACACACTTCGTTCAGTTTTTGACATATTGGAGCAAATGCAATAATTGTTTGCCGATTTTGACGTCCAGAAAAGTACATGACCGGCAGTGCCATTTGCATTCGGGTACTCTTGGATTTCACCATTGACTGAAAGGTAAGATCTGAACAACCTCGAGTCTGTAGTTCAGCGCTAAGTAAGTATGTTTCAGGAGTTATCAATGCACTGTGCAACAATGTAACCAGCAATCAGCACCAATTTACCAAAATCAATATTTGTTTTTGCCACCAGAATTAAAATGCATCACAATGTACATTAACGATACTTACTGCGGAATCCACAGAGAGAGAGAGAGAGAGAGAGAGAGAGAGAGAGAGAGAGAGATGAGCGTTAAATTGCATTTTCCTGCTGATCAGTTATAACACATATGCATCTTAACACTCATCTCTCCCTCTATGTAGAGATATCTTTACCAAAACTCAGAAAACACATGACGATAAGGATGAGATATCTATGGAGGAATCGGTGTGGATTGCAGGCGAGTGATCTCCCACACCCTGTAAGTTCCTCTTCCACTTCGGATGCATCTTTCTCTTTAAGTAACGGACTTTTCTCCGTTTGTGTCATGTCTTCCTCCTTTCTTCTTTAACCGGTTAATCAGCTGACATAAGTTGTCGACCTTCTCAAAATCACAAGGTGTATCTAAAAATAGTACTAAACAACAATAGTGTTATAGTCCAGAACAAATCTCAGTATAGTGTTCAAAATTAGATTTAAATAAACAAAACCCTCAAAATTCAACAAAACGAAATAACATTAAGATATATTTGTGAATATGTCGAACATTATCTTAAGACTAGCAAAATTTAACAAATTTACAAATATTTTAATGTTTAGTCGAGACTATATCAAAAAGTCAATGAAAAGACTGGACCCTTTACACAATTGATAAGCTTAAAGTATGAACAGAGACTACATATCTGGGAACCAAGCTAAGTCAGTGACCGCAGTGCATTAGTCTGGTTCTCTGCTTTTATATGCTTCCTACGTTCGACTCTGCAGAGTGCAACATGGGGAGCATACGAAGCAGGGAATCAGACTTCGATTGGAAAGGCCAAAAATATCCCGATCAAAGTAGTGTTTATTACTAACTACGAAGCAATACGCCATGTATGATATCGTATTCCGTTAATTGCATATTGTCAAAACTGCTTGCGTCCGAACCAAGATATATATATATATATATATATATATATATATATATATATATATATATATATATATATAT